>JAAGKR010002115.1:0-103702 GCA_011419295.1 Clarias macrocephalus | reverse complement strand
CTATACATGTTCGCTCCTGAGTTACCAGTGATCCAGACCCCTCTTCCCTCTGGACCCGTCTAACTGGTCCTGGAGTCCTGCTTCTGGTTGGAGATCTCGTCGCATGGATGCCCCGTGTGGTCTGCCTGGATTTGTATGGTGGCTGGGGATGGTTTCCATTAAGACTGTCCTATCATCGATTGAGGCTCTGGGGACCTGTGACTTCAGTTGTTCGATAGCTCAGGACTGGAATCTCCTACAGTCTACCTGAGCCTCCAGGAACAAACTGGACTCCTTTTAATTTTAACACATCTCCTGTTACACTGAACTTCCAGTACACATTATTAAGTTGATCAATCCCTGCTATCCGTTATCACCCAGATGAGGATGGGTTCCCTGTTGAGTCTGGTTCCTCTCAAGGTTTCTTCCTATTACCATCCCAGGGAGTTTTTCCTTGCCACCGTCGCCCTCGGCTTGCTCATCAGGGACAATCTTATCATTTTGATTCATACACATTGCATACAGACTTACTTCTTTTTATTGTGTAAAGCTGCTTTGCGACAATGTCAATTGTTAAAAGCGCTATATAAATAAAATTGACTTGACTTGACTTGACTTGTTCCCCGAAACACCAGTGGTGGCGGAGATTGAACACCAGTCTCCTGAGGGTGCCGGGAAGGAGACTTTCTTCCATAATGGAATTTTATGTACCCCTCCCCGGGGGGCGGGGAGATGCCCTCTCGGGCCTTTTTTTCTTTGTGGAGATAATATTCCTCAATTACGGTCTCCTTGTGGCGGATTGCAAAGCGTGTCGCACTCTTTCTGTGTCTAATGCTTTGTGAAAACCAGACCTGGTCGGGACTGGGTGGCCATTGGTCCCGACTGTTGAGCACGGCGGGGAAGAAACCTAACAAAGGCTTCCTCATGAAGTTTCGCCTCCCGAAACCTATTGATGACGGTGCTAACGACGTCACCGAACAGGCCGGAAGGCGAGATGGGGGCATCAAGGAGGAAAGCATGATCCTTGTCCTTGATGCCCGTAAGATTAAGCCATAGACACCGTAGACACCATGGCAGCCATATAGTGGCCGATAGCGCGGGTTGTCTGCTTGGTTGCACGGAGAGACAGATTTGTGGCTCGGCATAATTCTAAAAATGCCCTTTCATCGATGAACCCGCCGGTGCCCAAGTCATTCAGCAGATCAGCCTGGTATGCAGTGGCTGCCCCCCTTAAAGTTAGGGAGAGAAGAATGCCACTTTAACATGTAATTATTTAACATAATTATTTATTTTAATAATGAAATAAAGTCATTTGTTCACAATATTCCGCTGTATTTCTTAATATAATTTATTTGCAATAAAAAAAAAATCTGAACTGTATCACGTTCATTTGTGTTCATGTACACGGGGCGCCGGACAAACGAGTGTCTATGTAGGCTTACATCTATGTAGAGATGTAAGCGTTCAACAGCGGGTTACAACCTCAAATAACTCCTGATACTCTCCATCATCACTAGAGGAGCACTCTAAAGTGACAATCTCCTTCTCCGCTGAAGCGAGAGAGGAAGTCTCTTCCACCCCTTTACAAGAAGCGCCGGAGCGCGCATGAGCAGTGGAAGCTAAAGGCTCATGATCCGGCAAGAGCGCAAGAGAAAAGGAGGATTCCGTCTCATGCTCTTCCGCCAGATCAGCACGCGACCACCTGGAATGCGCTGCAGCTCGCGGTTTCATTTTAAAGAAGGTGAGCCAAGCGCGAAGAACTTTATTAGGGAGGACATCGTCCCTCAAGCCCGAGGACAGCGTGTTCTTCCCTCAAACACTCAAAACAGAAAGCGTGGCGATCACCCTCCACGAGACATCTTTCACACGGAGTAATATGAGACTTTCACTTTCTTTTTTTTTGCTTTGAAAAAGTGCTTGCACACACGTGCACACAAAGTGTGGTCCTTGAGGACAAAAAGACCTGAGGATGTTTCTGGTTCAGTCCTATTTATAACCTGCAAGGTGCATCTCATCAATGACATCACCTGATCGAGGTTATACGAGCCAAAGTTTGGCGTGTTTGACACACATGCTTCACAACCGGTGGAACAAAGGGACATTCCCATTGCATTTTCACGCAGCATCAAGTGTAGCTTTTGAAAGGGAACCTGTTTATTTAGCCAAGCATTTTTCTAAATAGATTTGCCTTAAGTAAAGGAGCAGATCTGGGGAACTCATGGACATGCTGAACTCATTACATGCTGAATAAAATCAAACAGGAGCCTGACTGAATTTTACATGTTTTTTTTAACTGTGTATATGGGCATAATGTCTTTAGCGATATAACACGACACAACATCAGTAATATCTTTCCTTCGAGGCCGCTCTTATCAAATGGGATACAATGGGGAAATGTGCCGCTTCATTTGTTTAGCTCGCAGCGGCAAACACGACGCCAATTCAACAGTGTGGCTCTGTTTGAGGTGCGCGAGGAAATTAGTCATGCTCGAGTAAATTACCTTCTTTAAGTTGCCACAAACTTCAGACAAATTTTACACTGGGCTCCGGCAATGTGTGAAGTTGCGAACCTGAATAATTTCCATACAACTGAAGAAACTGCGCCTCTGTTGGACACAAGCTCTTTGGTTTCATCAGCGCGCGTTGCCATGTTGTATCTCGTATTTCCCATGTGTGAGTCACAGAGGGCGTGTCGCAGAACTATAGAAGCTCGCGGTGCCGCACCAAAGTGAAACTGTAAAATCGATTATATTATTTTATATTTTAATAAAAAATCATGATATCTCGATTTAAGAAAAAGTTTTATCGTCTTAAAAAGTAAATTTGAATTAATCGAAAAAATCGAAAAAATCGTCCAGCCCTATCTGCTTGGGATGCATGTGGTGACTTGGGACGGTTCCACTTTTCCACAAAGACGGGCCTGGCCTCGGGTGACAGCTGTTATCTGAGGATTTGTAACTGCAGTCACTCGATAGTTCAGGACTGGAGTTTCCTCCAATAATGAACTGGACTCTATATTAACTTAAACACACCTCCTGTTATACTCAACTTCCAGCCTCCAAACACACAGTATGACTGCAGATCAAGCCGGTTATCCGTTATCACCCAAATGAGGATGGGTTCTCTGTTGAATATGGTTCCTCTCAAGGTTTCTTCCTACTGCCATCTCGGGGAGTTTTTCCTTGCTACTGTCGCCGTCATCCTCGGCTTGCTCATCAGGGACAATTTTATCATTTTGATTCATTCATTTGATTCTTATAAATTCACATTCACATTTCATACAAACTTAAATATTTGTTTTGATTGTGTAAAGCTGCTTTACGACAATGTCTATTGTTAAAAGCTCTATACAAATAAAATAGAATTAAATTCACAACAGTAATTATGAGGAAGATTTTATTCATGAATTCGACAGATTTAATTTGCACAAGGTTACAAAACATAAAAATAAAAAAACAGTACTATAGTTTGTGTTCAATAAAACATCAGGTTGTCTCACAAACACACAAACAAAAATATAAACTGTTGTCAGGCATCATTATTATTGTCCCTGTTGTCAGGCATCATTATTAGAATATACGTATTAGTTTAAACCTGCTGTGTTCATTCTAGCTGTTACACAGAGAAAAAACAGGCTGTGAGTGAAGGAGCATTATACTAAAAGCGAAGTACATAAGATTTAGCAATAACACATTAGACAATACATTCTATGGTTTAAACTATGTACTATGTGAATTGTTCTTTGACAATCATCTCATGCACAAGTTGCTAAGGGTTTTTGACATTTTCGGGGGTTGAACCCCTTGGAGGTCTTCCTGATCTCTTGTCATCTTCCAGTGATGTTCTTCCGCTTTTTAAATGTTTATGCCACTTAATTCACCTTAAATGACTCATTGCAGACATGGTAAGAATGTGGCACGTGTTCAGAATGGCACCAGTTGCAGCCAGGAGCTGCATGATTAGGAGCTGGACACAGGAAGATGACTGGAAGACACAGGAAGACTTTTGGCACACTGACTTATGAAGGTCAGTGTGACTTCGCGTGCAGCTTTGTGCTGCCATCTGTTAACATGTTACAAAACTAGTCTCGATCCTTTGATACCTTTGAAACTTTGATACCACCTTGTATAAGCATGAAAAAATTAAAAAAGACTACAGTATATTAAAATATTTACTTATTTATATTCTAATATATGCACATTACACTGTGGTCTTGCATCTCCATGGTTGTGGTTTGATTCTCAAAAGGTTATTGATGATGGAGGGGCCAGATAAAGCTAAAAGAAGTGCAAGTGATATATTTGCATAATCACTGATGCATGGCATGAGGGAAGCCTTCAGGAAAGTCAACACCAGGAAGGCAGTGGGATCAGAAGCCATCTCAGTCCATTATCATTCCTATCATAGAAGAACTACAACCTGCATGTCTCAGTGACTATTGCCCTGTAGCCCTGATCTTTGAAATGCTTAGAGACTTCTTTCCTCATTATTCAACAAACTGTTCACTGAAATGGCATGCTATTCTAATAATAGACTTACAACACCATCACACAACACACAGAACTGAGCCATCTGGAAAAAAAAGAGAAATTGTTAGAAAGTGGCTTGTTGATTACAGTTCAGCATTTATTACAATTAATCCCTCCATATTCACCACCAGGCTGGCGATCCTGGGTGGGCTTAGTTGGCCTGACATGCTCATGCTCCCTCAACACTATAGACCTTGCTTAATTTTTATATATAATTGTAATCAGTAAAATTATTATTTCAGGTTAAAACCCACATACATGCCTGCCTGTTTTTCTGTACGGCAGAACTCTGTGTAACTCTCGTACCATGGTTTTGGAACAAATGCGTTTACACATGAGTAAAACTGGTTTTAAACTCCCCCCAGGAATAATAAACATACAATGATACTGTACATACTATACATGCACATTCATTTGTGGGTTTTTTTTTTTGGATTTTTCCCCGATTTTCTCCCTAATTTTAGTCGTGTCCAATTCCTCCCCGTCACTAGGGGGCTCCCACATTAAGGCTACTACTACCACTCAGCCGAGAGGGCCGAAGACTATCACGTGTTACCTCCGAACCACGTGATGCCAGCCGACCGCATCTCTTCGAACTGCTCACTTGCGCACCGTTGGGGGCGGCGTAACACACTCGGAGGACAGCGCTATCCGCTCCCTCCGTTGCGCGAGCTCACAGACGCCCCTGACTGGCTGTAGAGCCGTGATTAATGTGGGAGCACTATGTACCTCTCATCCCTCCCCTCTGAGAGAGCTCGGCCAATCAGCTCTCTCTAGAGCTCCGGCTGCGAGAGGTTACAGCACCACCCAGGATTCGAACTAGCGATCTCCGGATGATAGGGCGCGCTTTTACCAAATTCAAATTTTCAAATTCAAATTTTATTTGTTACATACACAATCATACATAGTACGATATGCAGTGAAATGCTTAGGCAACTCCCCTGACCATAGAACAAGAAGGAAACAAAAAAACAAGAAGACAAGAAAGTTATTAATCTAGGAAGGAATAAAAAAATATCTATATAGAAAATAAATATTAAAACAAAGTAAATTTGAGAAATATATATATAAAAGTAAAAATTTGCTAAGAAGAATAAAATAAAATATACAATGTTTGTATGGTGCAAATATACATTAAGGAAGATATAACTGTACAATAGAAAATAGAAAATGTAGAATGGAGTGGACATATGGAACGGAATGTCCAGCGGTGTGCAAATATGCAGTAAAGTGACATGGTTAAAGTGACTTGTGTGCATATTTAAAGTGACTTGTGTGCATAATGTCCATGAGAGCAGGTGTGTAGTGAGGACTAGTGAGCAAATGACCTAAACGTTCAGAGTGCAGAAGCATGTGTGGATGTGGATCAGTACTGTGTGGCGTACTGATTAAGAGACCGTATCGCCTGCGGGAAGAAGCTCCTCCTCAGTCTCTCTGTGTTGGCCTTCAGGGAGCGGAAGCGCTTTCCTGACCTCAGCAGAGAGAACAGTCCATTGCTGGGGTGGCTGAGGTCCTTCATGATCTTCCTGGCCTTGGTCCAGCACCGCTTGCTGTAGATCGAGTGCAGGTCAGGGAGCTCGGTGTGGATGATGCGCTTAGCTGATCGCACCACCCTCTGAAGAGTTTGCCTGTCCTGCATGGTGCTGTTCCCGAACCAGCTCGTTATATTTCCCGTCAGGATGCTCTCTATGGTGCAAGAGTAGAAGTTCCTAAGCAGCTTGGAGGGCAGTCTAAAGTCTCTCAGGCGTCTGAGGTGGTAGAGACGCTGTCGAGCCTTCTTCACCACGGTGTTGGTGTGACAGGACCATGACAGGTCCTGCGTGATGTGAACACCAAGGTACTTGAAGCTGTCCACTCTCTCCACTGGGCTCTCATTGATGACGGGGGTCTGGTAGTTCCTCTTCTGCTTTGTGCTGAAGTCCACTATCAACTCCTTTGTCTTGCTGACGTTTAGAAGGAGGTTGTTGGTCTGGCACCAGTTCTCCAGATTTCCAACCTCCTTCAGGTAGGCCGTCTCATCGTTGTCGGTGATCAGGCCCACCACGACGGTGTCATCAGCAAACTTGATGATGGTGGTGGAGTTGGTAGTGGCTACGCAGTCATGAGTGTACAAAGAGTACAGTAGAGGGCTCAGAACACAACCCTGTGGGGCTCCAGTGCTGAGAGTGATTGAGGCTGAGACATGTCCGCCCATCCTTACTGCCTGTGGTCTCCCAGTTAGGAAATTGGAAATCCACTGACACAGAGATGAGCTGAGTTCCAGGTGCTCCAGCTTGGCGGTGAGTGTGGAGGGAATTATGGTGTTAAATGCTGAGCTGTAGTCGATGAAAAGCATTTCACCGGTAGGCAAACTGTAGTGGATCCAGTGTCTCTGGCAGTGAGGAGATGATGAAGTCTCTGACCAGCCGTTCAAAGCACGTCATCACCACTGATGTGAGGGCTACAGGTCTATAGTCATTGAGGGAAGCAGGATGTGGTTTCTTTGGAACAGGAACAATGATGGACTCTTTAAAAGCATGTGGGGATCACCGACTGAGATAAGGAGATGTTGAATATCTCTGTGAACACAGGTGCAAGCTGGTCTGCGCAGGCTCTGAGGACTCGACCTGAGATGCCGTCTGGTCCTGCTGCTTTCCTGGTGTTTACTCTCCTGAAGGCTCTCCTCACATCATGCTCGGAGATGATGAACGCGTTTCCGGTACTGGCAGTGACTTCCTGTCTGCAGCCGTTAGCACCGCTAGCATTAGCAACGCCAGCGTCTTTAGCTGCAGCCTCCAAACGAGCATAAAAAGTGTTCAGCTCATCTGCCAGAGTCATGTCCGCGTTCGTCATACCGGATGTTGGAGCTTTATAATCCGTTATTGTCCTTAATCCCTGCCACAGGCTCCTAGAGTCACTCTGTTGGAGTTGTGACTCTAGTTTCCTTCCGTAGCACTGCTTCGCCTCCTTCACCGCCTTCCGGACGTTATATGACGCAGCCTTGTACTGGTCCATGTCCCCTGACGCAAGTCCCGCGTCGTAGGCAGCGGTGCGAGATCTCAGAGCGTCGCGGATGGTTTTATCCACTCACGGCTTCTGATTAGGAAACGTTCTGATGGTCGTTTTTTGTACGGTATCATCCGCTAGTTTCCCGATGAATCCCACAACCGCTTCCGTAAACACGCTGACGTCATCATGTCCCAGTCTGCGTCATCAAGTGCGTCCTGAAGCGCGACCACCGATTGGTCCGTCCAGCGCGCGACCTCCCTCTGAACCGGAAGTTCCTGTTTTAGGCTTTGTTTATATTTTGGCATGAGGAAGATGGCGGCGTGGTCGGATTTCCCAAACGGTGGACGAGATTGTGCCTTGTAGCCGTCCTTAACTGAAGTGTAACCGTGGTCCAGTGGTCCTTTCGCCCCTGGTCGGGCAGGTGATGTGCTGATAGAAGTTTGGCGCTGCGCGTTTGAGGTTGGTACTGTTAAAGTCCCCCGCCACAATAAGCGCAGCGTCCCGGTGCCGTGTTTGGTGCTGTGTGTGAGCCTCATGCAGCTCGCATAAGGCAGTGTCCGTGTCCGCTTGTGGCGGAATATAAACGGCGCTGATTATGACCGATGTAAACTCCCGAGGAAGATAAAAAGGACGACACTTGATAGTCAATAGTTCCAGGTTGGGCGTGCAGGAGTGTACGAGAGGAACAACGCTCACGCTGCTGCACCAGCTGTTGTTCACCATTAAACACACGCCGCCTCCCCTCGTCTTCCCCGAGTCCCGTGTCCTGTCCATGCGGTGAACCGAGAAGAACTCGGCCGGCTGGATGGCGTGGTCCGGCACCGCTGGGTTCAGGCACGTCTCGGTGAAGCAGAACAGATTGCAGTCCCGAATGTCTCTCTGGAACTTTATCCTGGCACTGAGGTCATCGAGCTTGTTCTCCAGTGACTGGACATTGGCGAGCAGGATGCTAAGCAGAGGTGTGCGGTGTACACGGGCTCTCAGCCTGTTCCTGACGCCGGCTCGTTTCCCTCAGGGCCGCCGCTTCGCGTCGCGTCCTTTGTTCTCCCTCAGGATCTCACTCGGCCAGCTCGGATCCGGAGTCAAAAACGTAGAATTGTGAGTACATTGTATACCAATAGAAATAAGAGTATCATACCTAATGCACTCAATGGTGGCGAATTAGCCGGATTAAAATTATTGAAAGTTAACTTAAAAAGCAAAAACAAGGTAAAATTGGTCGGAGCAGTCGTGACGGCAGCCAACCTCACCGGCGCCATCTTGGATTCATGCATCACATAGTGCAAGGCTCCTTCAAACTATTTGCAAGAAATGCACTTAGAAACTGTCAATAAACATCAAAGATAAAATGTTATTAACCTGTTGTCAGACACAGGAGACCCAAATCCATCATCAATCTGTTTGTTTATTTAATTATTTGCCATGCCATTAATAATTTGCCATGTCACACTGATATGTATGAAAACATGTTTTCATGTACAGTCCTCTCTGAAAGTCCTGGATCAGTCAATTTTAACATTGATTAAATAGTTGTCTCAAAAAAAAAAAAAAAAAGGCTTTAGAGCTGTCTGAAGAAGAGAAGCAAGCTATTTCAAAGGTCACATCAAATATCAGCACAATCTCACAAGCATTTGACAAAGCCACTACAACAATTGAAATCTGCCTGGAATCAGTGGTCTACCAACAACCAGATATCAAACAGGTCGTTGACATAAAACAGCAAGAGTAGCTCGGGAAACTAACATTTATTTGCATGTGTTGTTCTTAAACTCAAGAAAACAGACAAAATATGTTTGATGGGCACAAAACGGAGGTTAAAGTTGTGCCACACGGGCACACACAGGAAAAAAATTAATTCAACTTTTAACTGAAGACAACCAAAAAAAATTACAATAATAAGATTTTTCACCTTCACTATCAAACAGGTGCATCAGATTACTAGAATATAGCCAATTTAATTATCTTCATTACACATTCTCAGCAGGTTTGTGCTAAAAACGTATATACTGTACATTTTGACTGCAATCTCAAGCTACTAACATGATAAATTTTTTTTAAGTCCTTCCACAGTCCACCTTCTCCATTGGTCCTCATTTCTATTGTCCCACTTCTTTCCAGCCCTATTCATCAAGGACTCAAACATTTTCTGGTATCTTTTAAGCATTTCGCTCTCAAACAATACTGGCAGCTCTTCCCAGGCTTTCAAACACTTGCAGGCATGCAGTAAAAATCTCACCTCTTTGCCAAATAGACTTAGCCTCCACCCAAAGAGAATGTAGCAGGGCAGCGCTAGCTCTGCAACCCCCAAATACAACTGTTACTATTTACTACTATTTATCATATGCTGTTTTTTTTTCTTCCTGAAATAAAAACAGCACCTTGTTACCATCATTCACATGCCTGTTCAATGGCAGGATTATTTATGCAGATGTCCTAGAACCTTTGTATTGACAATTACTTCTGTTTACTTAAAATATCAGAATTTACACAACGCATTAATTAGCAGGTGTTCCAAATTTTAAAAAGTGGGTTGCAAAAGTTCTCAGCCCCCTTGAAAGTTATTTTTTTTCTGGATTATAAAACCAACCATTTTTCTTGAAAAATTTTAATATCAGAACATGCTTTAAACCAACGTCAAAGTAAAACTCACTCTTCTGAACCTGATCAGCGCCTCCTACAGTCTGCGATACTCCCAAACACTGTACTCTTGACTTTCAAATATTTTATATGAGTTACTTATATAAGCACATCACTGAGGACTAATCTTTTAGCTAAAGACTCTCATATCACTCAAGAGAGAAAATTTGTACAGATTGAGCAAAGTCAGATGAACAAGTATAAGTAAACTGCGTTATAACACTGCGTTACATACAAAGAATAATTCTAAGGTCAGAATTACTTAAATTTCAATCTTGTCATGTTAAACAGATGAAGCTGGAAACTGGACATCCCGGTGTTCTTACTTTGTTAGCAAGAAGCTGAGCAGCTTACTTGTAGTGCTGTATAATTTCTCCCAAACTACAACAGCAGCCATGTTGGGTCACTCCTTCAACAAGAAAGGAACTCCTGTGGTGGCATTTTATAAGCTGAATTCATAATAAAATGCAAAAAAATTTCATGTCTTCCTTTTTTTACTTCACTGTACCAACTAGTCAGAGGAGACTAAAATAGAATGTTTTGTCCATGCTATGGGGATACTTCTCATCTGTAAGGAATCAAATCTTGTGGAGAGAAAAACGGACAGATATGCCACACAATATTGGAGAAAAACAAGTTTCAGTCTACTGTAGAACTACGACTTGAGAGAGGATTAATGTCAGTGCAACAACGACTAATCACAGGGGCAAGGAACACTGGCATGGCTCGAAAAACAGAAACGTAAAAGCCTTGCACTGGCCAAGTCAAAACCCTGATTTTGATCTCTATAAATGCTGCCGAAAAGAATGGGAGAACAAAATATATCACACCTGCTGGACAACGTGAAACAATTGATAGACATATACCGCGAAATAATGAAGACTGCAAAAAGAGTGTTCAATAAGCAAGCAGTATGTAAGCAAAAATTCTGATTTTAAATCAGAAAATTGAGAAGGAAAAAAATTATTATACAATCATTTCTAATGCGGAAAATAATTATGAAAGGACTTTGAGGATGGTTCATATCCAGGCATTACATGAACCTATAAACTAGAAAGAAAAGACTCCATTATCAAAGTTGATGTGTTGGAAGCCAGAAAAACATGTAACGATCTGAGCTACTTTGACAAAAAAAAAAAAAACTGCCATAGCTCCATGACAGGGATGTTCCGAAATTGTTTAAGGGACATGGCAGAGTTCTAGATGTTGACTTGGCCTCCAAATTCCCCAGATCTTAATCTAATGAGATGTGCCGGACAAACGGATCC
Organism: Clarias macrocephalus; assembly: GCA_011419295.1. NCBI lineage: Eukaryota > Metazoa > Chordata > Actinopteri > Siluriformes > Clariidae > Clarias > Clarias macrocephalus. Next base: position 92,301 of record JAAGKR010002115.1, on the reverse strand, counting down.
AACTGACAGAAGCCCCACCTCTTAAAGGCCTTAAAGGATCAGCTGCTTACATCTTGATGCCAGATATTACAGCACACCTTATGAGGTCTTGTGAAGTTCACGCCACGGCAGGTCCGACCTGTTTTAGTGGGTGGCACAAGAAGGAATTATATAACATAAGGAGAGTTATTTTAATGGTAAGGCTGATAGAGAAATGAAAATGAGAATTTTTTTTTGGCCCCTCATCATTTATAAACTTTGCTGCAACAACAAAGTATATAATTTGATCATTAATCGGTCACAGCAGGAAGCAAAAAAATGAGATGCCCATTGAGATGAACCAAACAAATTGCCTATATACCTCGTATACCAGTATAAAAATGCCTCGTCATTCAATGTCAACTTTTGATAACTAAAGCATACGTCTCATCATCGAGCCAGTAAGCACACAGCATGTTGATTACAGCTTTCAGGGCACACGTGTGGTATTTTAAAAGACACAACAATGACTAAAGCATGATTTTATGAGATTATCACTGATTATTTAGCAGAACATGATGCAATATATACAAAAGGCCATCACTGTCCAGGCCGACAACACAATAAAATGAAAGATACCCGAATGCATGTGGAACAAAATTTAAGAGCAATTTAAATTGCACTGTGTTGGACTGCAAGAACAAAACCCCAGTCATCTTCCTCTGATCAATAAAATTCATCTAACATTACAAAACCTCCACCTTTGGATTCCCCTCATCCTATATTACTGAGGACAGAGTTATGACAGTTGCTGTTTTATGATGCCTGATAAAACACACAGTGACATTGCATTAGCAAATTCCCTGAAAAAGAGCACATCCTCTTATGGGCTTGTACATCCATTCTACATGTGAAATAGCCACATCCTCTGGTTTCAAGTGAGGATATTTGCCCTGCAATGAGTTAGTCGCTGCCAAAATCCTTTGTGAGGTTTTATAGGTCTGGCGTGACCAAACCAACAATATCATAACTGTAACCTCTCAAACAGACAAGATGGTCTGATTGGCTCCATCTGGACTAGAGTCTTCGTAAGCTTGTCCAGTAGGGCTGAAACAACTCCTCGAGTAACTCAAGTAATTCGATTACAAAAAATTATTGAAGCAAAATCTTCTGCCGCGAAGCTTCTTTTAATTATGTTATGTTTTTGTTTCGCGTGACAGCGCGCTTCCGGGTGCAAGTCGCCAGTACACTCAGACGAAGAAGCGGCGCTTGCGTCACCTACCAAGCGGAAGGAGACGCAAATTGTTAGCTGTGTATTGATTTGAGGGAGCATTTTTTTGCGGGCTGCAAAATGGAAGGGAGCGATAAAAATATATTAAAATGTATTTTAAAGTGTGCCTTAGCTTTTTTGATTAAAAAAAAAAAAAAAAAAGCTAATTCATCTCAGTCAACTTTAAGCTATTCCTTGTATTGTGAATAATGATGATGTTTATTTTTGATAAAATGCTGTATGCATTTTAAAAAAATAAATGTACATTTTTCTAAAAAGAAAACCAATTAATCTTTGTTTCTCATATTTTACATTGCTGTTTAATTAAGCTGAAGTAAATTTTAACCGATTTCTCGATTAATCGATGAATGTTTTGGTAGAATACTTAATTACTAAAATATTCGATAGCTACAGCCCTATTGTCCAGCAATTTGGGATTCAGGATAATGAAGTGAAACCCACACAAAAGCATCTAACTGTTCCATTTCTGCAGAACTGCTTGCATGGTCAAATATGTATAGCACTGCAGAGTTTATATCATGGTATACTATGTTTTCAGGACATATTACTGTTTAATGTGATGTGGCTACAACAATGGCCAAACAAGTGTGATAATACACCAAGTTTGTGCAGTGAATATTTTATTACTGTACCTCCTTGCACTGGTTTAATAAACATGAAGATATAGAATTTCCCATCGGACCACAATAAATATGCATTACCACGAAGTATAGTAATAAAGTTCAAGTTTCAATAATAATAATGATAATTTCTTAAATGCTCTGAGGCATTAAAAACACCTTAACAGGACATACATTGCTAAATTAGGACAGCTCCATTATTACCTTGCTCAGATGAACAAACTGCTTTAATGCTGCCGTGTGACACATTAAAAGCAGCTGTTGCTAATGACTTGTGGTGGCAATGAAGGGCATTATCTCAGCTGCCTAAAACTGTTTACAATTGAGGTGTGTTCAAACAATGAAGGAAGAGCCACCCAGCCAATCAGGTGCTGAAAATACCTAAAGGGTTTAATTTACCAAATGTGCTTGTTATACTGCATTCTATACTATTCAGACAACATTAATACTACTGCCGTGTGCCACAAAAACAGCTTTGACCCATTGAGGCATGGACTCCATAAGACCTCTGAAGACGTGCTGTGGTATCTGGCACCAAGATGTTAGCAGCAGATACGTTAAGACTTGTAAGTTGAAAGGTAAGGCCTCCACAGATTGGACTTGCCAGCACATCCCACATGGGCTGAATCAGATTATATTTGGAAGCCAAGTCAACACCTTAAACACCATGTTTTTTAAACCTTTCCTGGACAATGCATGTGTGGAAGGATGCATTATCCTGCTGAAATAGACTACAAATACTGATGCCATGAAGGGGTGTAACTAGTCTGAAACAACGTTTAGGTAGGTGGTACGTGTCAAAGTAACAGCCACATGAATGCCAAGTGGCAAAGCTTCCCAGCAGGACATTGCCAATATAATCAGACTGCCTCTATTGGCTTGTCTTCTTCACATCATGTAACCTGGTACCATCTCTTTTCTAGATAAGAAAAAAAACACAGACCCACAAAGTATAAAACAAAATGTGACTTCAGTCCAGTCCATACTCTACTATTGCTCCATGATGCAGTTTTTTTTGTAGGCACTTTCAAGCCAGGGGTAAGGTTCAAAATTCACAAGAAGGTTGGGGCTATGTAGCACTATACACATTGAGCTGTGATGTATGCAGTGTGTGTTTTGACACCTTTATATCACAGCCATCATTCACTTTTTCAGCAATCTGTGCTGCATTTGCACTTTTGTGGGCTCAGTCCCCATGGGCATCAAGGCATGTGCTTTGGTTCACAGGTTGCCCTTTCCTAAACCACTTTTGATAGATAAAAGTACAAAGCAGTGGATACCAGAAATCCTCCCTAAAGAGCTGCCATTTTTGGAGATCCTCTGACATGGTCATGTAGTCACTTGTATAATTCCTTTGATTGTGTAAAGCTGCTTTGCGACAATGTCAATTGTTAAAAGGACTATGCAAATAAAATTGAATGTAGCCATAGCAGTTTGTCTATTATGAAAGTTTCTTAAACCCTGACACATGCCCATTTCTTCTGCTTCAAACACATCAACTTTGTGTAGTGACTGTTCCCTTGCTACCTCATATATCCCACCCTATGACAGCTGCCACTGTAATGAGTGCGCTATTCATTTCACCTGTCAGTGGTTATGCTGATTGGTACGTCACTTAAATTTGTTTTTCACCAAGATTACTTCTGCATGATTTCTCCGATATTAGACTCCAGCTTTCACACACAAGCACTGTACTGGATTATTATTTTTAAAAGAAAAACAGAACGCTCATAAATTTTAGATAGATTATTGATTGAAGTGGTCTGGAAAGGTCTAGGAATTTTATGGAACTCTGGATGCGCTGATCAATCAGCTGGGTATGAGGACGAGCCAACAGTCAAGTCAGCTGGTCGCATAAAATGATAGTAATAACGCAAAGCGCAAGTCACCAGTCACATAATGTCGTAAAGGCTGGCAATTTTACCAAGGTTTGTTGACCCAATATTTTATTTAAGAAAATTATGTTTAGTGAGAGACTGCTTCACAACTGGCGTCTTGCAGTTTGCCGTGCCTGATTCTTTTATATATATATATATATATATATATATACACACACATTCATTAAAATAACAACAACAACCGGTGTAATATTTCTTACTTTTCTAACTGTTTTTGCGATTCCTTAAAAGTCATTTTGAGTCTCGGAAGTATTTTTTATTAATTTATGGTGGGGCAAACCTTTTATGTCAAAGTTAAAAAATAAATCAATAAAAACACACATGTATATGTTTTTGTTATTCTCTTGCATAAGTAGTGTAGGCTAAGAATACGACCAGCATTTGTTTACAAAAGACCATTAGCTCAGCCACCCTCACTAGCCAAGAGTTAGATTTACATGATTCTATTCGTGAAATCCGCATCGACTGGCTTGCCTCCACTTCACACCCCTGCAATCATCTTTATTTTAACAGTGAACTATGTCTTAAACGTGTTCAGGGTTTTCTAAAACGCTCTTAGCAAATCGAAGGTTTACATACAGTGAAGGCTTTGGTAGATACCAACAAGGGCATGTTGCAAGAGTGCGACATACAATGGATAGAAAAAGACTCGTTAAAATGGTAGATTTTTTATGAGACACTAATAATGTCAGAACTTTTTCCACCTTTAACGTGACCTAAAACCAAAACAAATTAAAATGTTATAAAATAATGTGGTAGATTAAGTATACACCCTATTATAATTTGGGATGTGTGTGTTCACAATTAACCAATCACATTCAATCTCATATTAAATAGTGGTCAGGACACACTTGCCATCAATTAAAGTTAAACCCCAAATAAAGTACAGCTGTTCTAGTGGGATTTTAGTGGGATAGGATTTTTAAATCCTAACATTTAAAAAGCTGTATCTTACAGTAAAGGCCATGGTCTGCAAAGAGCTTACATCACAGGGATCTCATTACAAAAAGGTATCAATCAGAAAAACGGCATCGAAGAATTTTTAATACATAAATATACCATGGAACGCAGTGAAGACTATCATTAACATGTGGAGGAAAAAAATTAACAAACAGTGATTTTACAAATATATGATCTCCCTCAAAATAAATGAAAAAACAAGGAGAAAACTGGTCAGGTAAGCTGCCAGGAGGCCAACAACAGCATTAAAGGAGCTGTAGAATTTCTAGCCAGAAAATCCTTGTTGTGTATCGATCGCAACAATCTCCCATACATGTATTTACCAAACCAGACATCAGATCTTCCCCAAAAAATGGAGACATGGATTATGGTCAGAGGAGACCAAGATTATTTGATCCAGCAACAACAGCACATCATCCAAAAAAAACAACCAGACCCATGATGAAGCAGGGTGGTGGCAGCATCATTCTTTGAGCCTCTTTTTCTTTAGCCGAGTCTTCAGTCAAAGTGGAGTTAATTATGGTGAGATCTACATATCCCTTAATTTGGCACAAAACCTTCAGGCATCTGATAGAATGTTAAAAGTGAATAAGTATTACACCAAAATGAAGACTTCACCATAAGAAGGATAAAGTTATGAAATGGCCTAGACAGAGCTTAGACCTAAAATCAAAACCAAAAGAAGAGGACCTGAAAAGTTTTGAAATTACTTATCATGAGTTCTTATTTACATCACAGATGAAATTTTAATAAGGGTGTGTAGCTTATCACTGCCAAAAATACATCAGAGGCCATGGAGGATTATAATTTGCCTAGCCTCCCATGTATGGCACACACTCCTCACTTAGTGATTAATAAGAAAACACTAATTAGAAGCATGATATGAATCCTATAAATCCTGGCATTTGTATTGTTGAATAATTCAGACACTTGCCTCAAGCATAGTAACTTAGGATACATCCAAAAGCAACTCAACCAGTCTACTAGAAGGTTGAGACCTGCTGGAGTAATAAATACTATATGCGTCAATCTACAAAAACATGTTCTGATGGCTTACGCTGGAGACTTTGACATTTCAAATCTCTCTGCTACATAATATATCTGCAACTAACAACCACTTTCATTGTTTAAATAATTGATGGATTATTTGACTAATAACTGACTATCCCGATAAGCTTATTTAGAAATCAGTCTTAAAAATTTAGCTTGAGGTTGATTCTGGCAGGTGCTGAATATTGGACAGGCAAGGCAAGTATACCATTTACCTGTTTGTTAGTGTTATTTTGTTCGAGAAAACAACGTCATTCTCAATCGATTAATTAGAGGTCAATTCCCCTGATGCTATAGCTCCTGTACCTGTTTTTTCTGCTGTCACAAGAAGGGTGTAGTGACAATCGCACAAGCACTGCAGAGATAGACACATTCTCGCCTTCAACAGGCTGTGTCAAAAGGGCTACACAGAGAGAGAAGTGAGATGGCACTCGCCGATTTTCTCAATTGCCATGGGCAGAAGACCTGTACCAAAAATCATTGTTGACTAGTTCTGCAGGCAACACATGAAAATTTTAAGCAAATGACAGTGGCATGCCTATGTGAACATGCCATCTCAAGACTTCCAAATCCAATAGTTATTTTGGAGACCAGCAGTATCTGACGGCATAATATTGATTCTCTTTAAGGCATTTGTGCTTTAACATAGCTCATTCGTTAGGATTCCACTTTTAGAAATGTCTACATAAGGAAGCTTTATCATCTAATTTTCTGTGAAGCTTTTAAGAATAATATTTATAAGAATAATAATTGTTAAATTATACTCAAAAAGAGAACTTTTAATGAAAATTTCTAAATAAATGAGCTTTACTTTTAAACCATTTACATTAAACCTTAAAAAAAAAAAAAAACCAGCCACCACCACTTAAATAAAGGCTTGGTGGCCAAATGTCAGAATCATGTGGTACCTCATCACCACCAGCAAATCATGTGTTTAAATGCTCCATCAAAACAGATACATAAAAGAGAGGATGTGATAAGTGACCATTTTCTGCTAGAAATATTTTGAAACCAGTGACGTCCAAGATAATGACTGGTTTCTTCACTTTAAGTGGTCTTGAATAATTGAATTTTCTGGGATAATGGCAAGCACAATTAAATAAAATGCTACCTAAACATGTAAGTTCCATTTAGGAGAACATTTCCTTGATCACCTGCATTTTTCTGTTCAGAGACATTTTTTTCTTTATTTGCTAGATAATATGAACACACATTGTGGCATTTGATTTGTAGCATATACCACCACCATGTACTAAAACTTTTTTTACTGTTTAAAATAGGCAAAATATTAGTTAATTGTACAGCTACACAATGTATTGATTTTCTCAGGGCCTCATCTTAGACACGCAATCACATTTGCAGGACTACAATCTCATCAGGAGCATGGCTCCAGTCAGTGACAGAAATAATAAATTTTATTTATAATGCACTTTATATTTGAGGCAAATCTCAAAGTGCTACAAATTATTTCTACTCAAAAGCTGTAATAAAAAGGTAAGTTTTAAGACCAGATTTAAAAATCAACAGTCTGTGGCATCCTCAGATACTGAGGGAGAGCATTCCACAGTCTAGATGCCGCCGAGCAAAAAGCCCGAACTCCCATGGTATGAAGCTTGGTCTTCTGAGGTTTCAGAAGATGACCTGAGACAGAGCGGAGGTTTCGTGAAGATGTATGTGAAGTGATAAGTCCTTTGAGATAGGGAGGGGCATCCCCATAGATGCACTGGTGGGTAAGAAGAGCAACCTTGTATTCAATTCTGAATGAAACAGGCAGCCAATGAAGAGATTTAAGGATGCGCGTAATATGATCATATTTACGTGCTCGCATCAGGATCCTAGCAGTGCAGTTTTGAATATATTGCAGCTTTTGGAGGCTTTTTCCAGAAGTCCCAATGAGGAGAGCATTGCAGAAGTCCAACCTGGAGGAGACAAACGCATGGACTAACTTTTCCGCATCTGTAAATGTAAGCGCTGGACGCAGTTCAGCAATGTTCCTGAGGTCAACATTGTCAAAAATCTGTCTTACACAGATGTTTGTTATGGGCCTCATACGTCAAATGAGAGACCATTTTAACCCCAAGGTTAATAACAGATGTCGACAATGGGATATTCTGACCAGAAAAGGTGATGCTAGTGATGTTGGATGTCCTAACCTGGTGTGGAGTGCCTACTAAAATAGCTTCAGTCTTAGAACTGTTCAGCTGCAGGAAATTTTACTTCATCCATGACTTTACTTCCTCCAAACAGAGGGTCAAAGTGGGTGATGACGGAGTAGATGAGAAGGTTGAGTTTATCCTGAGGTAAAGCTGAGTATCATCAGCATAGCAATGAAATAAAATTTTGTGCCGGCTGATGACACAGCCCAGAGGAAGCATATACAATATAAACAACATAGGACCGAGCACTGAGCCCTGAGGAACACCACAGGTAACACTGTGTGTAGCGGATTTAGCGTCTCCCAGGGCAACATGCTCTGTTCTTCTGGTAAGATGAGAGCCAGTTGTAAACAGAGTCAGAGAGACCTACAGTATGACGTAATCTGTGAAGAAGAATATTGTGACCAACAGTATCAAAGGCCGAGGTTAAGTCCAACAGAATGAGGAGTGATGGAGAGCCAGCATCCGCCAACATCAGCAGGTCATTCGTGACTCTTACCAGAGGTGTTTCCACGCTGTGACAGGGGTGGAAACCAGACTGGAATTTCTCAAACGAGACAAGCTGTGCAGCCACTACTTTTTCCAGAACTTTTGAAAGGAAAGGGAGGTTAGAAATAGGCCTGTAGTTTGCAAGCACTTCTGAATCTAAGGTGGATTTCTTAAGAAGTGGCCTGATGACAGCAGTTTTCAGTGAAGGGGGAACATAGCCAGACTGGAGAGAGTGATTTATGATCCTGCTAATCAAAGGACTTATAGCACAGAGGTTGGATTTAACCAGACCTGCCAGAAAAAGGTTCAGAGCACAATTTGATGGTTACATCTTTCTGATAATTACCTCAACCTCTTGCTGTGAAACGTTGAAAAGTCCCTGGTCGTGGGTCATCCATCAAGTCAGGCAGTGCAGAGGAACTGGATATGGACGAGCGAATGGTGTCCACTTTTTTCCTGAAGAAAGTAATTATGTTATTGCATCCCTCCTCTGTAGCTTCCAGATGAGATTGAAATTGCGGTTTCAGGAGGCGATAAATAGAAGAGAACAGTTGCTTCAAATTTCCAGAGTTATTGTCAATTATATTTGAGTAAAACTGTGATCTTGCAGCTCTCAGCGCACTTGCATAGGCCTTCTGATGTTCTCTGTAAATTTGCTTGTGAACAGCGACTCATGAGGCCTGTAAACACCGCTCAAGAACATGCCCAGCTGTCTTCATCTTCCGCAGTTCACACTTAGAACGGTCTGCTAATCATGTTCAGCCCTCTGGTATATGTATGACAGGGGCATGGAGATCGAGGAGACTCCTGAGGGACTTGTTGTAAAAGTCTGCTGACTGTGACTGAGGAACATTCAACAGAGAAGAGATCCTGAAGATCTTTGCTCAGAGTGTCTGGGTTGATCTTTTTCAAATTTCTGTAACATATTTGCCGTTTTGTTTTAGTGGAGGAACAAGGGAGTGACGGCTCCATTGAAATGACATTGTGGTCAGACATCCCCAGATCATACACCAAAAGGTTGCTAATAGAGACAGAATTTGTAATAACCAGATCCAGGATATGACCTCTGAAATGTATAGGAACATGAACATGTTGAAGACTGAGGCAGTCCAGTAGATGCAAAAACTCAGCTGCCAAATGGCAGGCGAGGGTGGAAGAAGTGCCACAGAAAGATGTAAGAAAATCATAGATCTCTGTGATAAACATTGGGTTTGGTTTAGGGGGTCGATAAATAAGCAGAATTGTCATGGGAAGAGAGACTGTACATTTAAATGCAAGGCATTCAAATGAAGACAGCGTAGGCACAGGAAGGGGACACAGATCCAGTTTGCTGTCGGTATAATACAGCTAAGCCACCCCCACGTCCAGTGCTGCGGGCTTTCTCCAGGTAGGTATAGCCGGGAGGACACGCCTCATTTAATGCTAAAAAGACCTCAGGCTGATGCCATGTTTCTGTTATACACATAAAATCCAAGCCTTTGCCCATAATATGATCTTGTATAAAAACTGATTTATTTGAGAGAGATTGTGAATTAAAAAGTTCAATTTTGAGCATTTTCGGCGATGTATATTTCTGTAATGGCCGTAATACACTGAAATCCACTCTGCGTTTTCTAACCAGCTTCGTGAGTGGTGATCTCGGAAATTTTCCCAACTGTCCGACAGAAATCTCGCGGTGCATCTCGTGGTGTATTCCGAGCTACAAACACCTGGAGCGTCATTGCTCTGGTGACATGTTTGATGAGCGACATCGGTCCATACAGATGGAATGGATGAAGCAGAACAGCCAGGCTGATGGTAAACAAACTTTCGCCAAGTATTTCTATGGACGTAGTGTGTTCGGCGCAGAAGTCCGAGTTCTTTTATGGCAGCAATGCACGTTGGAATGGAATAATTGTTGTGACTTAACAACTCCTGGATAGTGTACTTGAGCTCTATGCCGGTCGCCAAAAGACTTTCAGTGCTAGCTATCTTCCAAACACGGAAATAGCCAAACAACTGCAGAGTCAGAGAACCAGGCTTCCAGACGTCTTTGCAGCGCTGAAAAACACCCAAAAACTCCCAATAACTCAAGGTAAAAACTAGATAAAAAGGGAAAAATTATTAAATAGCAGTAAAAGTAACAAAAGAAGCACAGCAGCAGGAGAAGCGACGAACAGCCAGCGCCCTCTCCATCCTGACTACCTAAACCACCGAAATGGTCATCCACACACCTAATGTTTTTATTTTGTGAATAGTTTCATCCAGACAGTTGCCAGTGGGAACATCCCCTCTAAAAAAACAAATGCAGCAACCATTAATCCTGTTATAGACCATCTCCTCTGCAGCGTATACCTGCCTGGCACAAGAGTACTGGCAAGCATGTGATGGTACAGCAAGCCTGCATTCAATAACAACAGCACTCGAGAACATAAGTCATTTCAACCATCATACACACACAGCCGTTTCACAATTGTTCTCGTTATTAAACGAAGCCTTACTGTGCCAAAACATGATCCTCTCTGTCCACAGTGAATATACGTTAATATATATATACGTTAAGAATTTCCTTTTTTCCCCCTTGTTCCCTTTTTCGTTCTTTGCATAGCGCTGTGATATGTTGGAAATGAGCTAGTTTAGCTGGCTAAAGTTGTCCAATGTTACTTAAAAAATATTGACAACTGACAAAAAAAAAATTTCAAAAAATAAATAAAAACCTAATCCCCCCCCGCCCTCACTCCATGCCCATTCAAACCCTGTATCCTCTACATCAGATACCACCGGTATGGAGACAGAGTTGACCAGCGAAAGTTCTCAGGTCACTGACTCAGTATTCAGTTTCATTATCAAATTGTGATAAGTGTGCGAGTGTGTCTGTGAGTGGTACTCCATTCAGAGTGCATCCTGCCTTGTGCCCCAAGTCTCCTGGGATAAGAACCAGGAATTAAATGTGATTTACATATACAAGAGGCATACCAAAAAAAATATAAAAAAAAAAAAAAAAAAAACAACCCAAGGTTACAGTGGGTGAGAGAGAGGCAATCATGATATGTGGATGATTGGATGAAAGTGATATTTCGTCATGAATTACGAATCCACGTTGGCCAATGAGATGAACTTTTAAAACTTTTATATGGATGACTATATGATATTATATAATATGAATTTTTATGTTCATGCAATCAAATTTCTTCCACTCTTTCATGACACAATTGAATGTCAGGTAAATGTCCAGGGGATATGGCAGCCATTACACCACAGTCACACAGGTGTACATTGGCATTTTGAACTTTCTTTACTCCATCAAAAGAAAACATATGGTGAAAAATATATTTTCCAATATTGTCATGCCTCTTGCCACTGAGGAGACAGTGTGATAATTGTTTTTTTTTTTTTTTCAGGAAAGCCATATAAAGTTAAAATGCTGAGCAAAGAGTTTAGATCACAATCTGTTTACAAAATGGTCCATGACAAGGCTCCATCTTGGAAAGCTGATCTGTCAACTGCTGTTCGACAAAGATGGAACCAGCTTGATTAGTAAAGTCTATGCCTCAATGTGATTTTCAGGCAGTCATAAAAGCTCAAACAGGAACAACAAAGTACAAATTGTGGTTTGTCTTATGGTTGTAGATTATTGTTATTGTATGGTTATGTTATTCCTCTACTTGATCTGTAAAAATATTATATTAATTTTGTATTGATGTTCAGCTGAAAAAAAAGTACAAATTTACCATGCTGTATCAGAGCCCTAACGCCAGTAACATTATTCCAGAGTCTGGTTGTTTAACCAATGTGCAAGCTAGCATTAGACTCAATCAACAACAAGTTAACACCACATCCAAAGTGTGAATGAATTTGTCCACCCTATGACAAACTTTGACAGTGAACACAGTTCAAAGATTATGACAAAATGCAAACTCAAACATCAGGCAACAACTAGTCATTTTTCTGATCGGACGGAACAATTTGATTTAAAAATAATTATTATTATTTTCACATACGGCAATAATTTAAACTGTGGTAAATAACTAAACATTATATAATTTTACATAATAAAAAAATAGTATTCAAACATTTATCTAGTCTAACACCAAATAATGGGACAAATTCTCATTAAGAGTATGTTGGGAAAAAAGTATTTTAAAAACAAAGATTTAAATTATTGACAAACTCTAAATAAATTCCCAACTATGAGTATAAAACCTGTAAACAAAAAAATAAGACAATACTTCTGTAATTAAATAATTGCACAGGTCCATACTGTGCTTTCAAATCTGAGATCGTAAAAGGCTGCAACTTATTTAAGGTAATATAAGCACTGTTAGAAATTTATGTAAAGTTTGTAGTAGTTTTCGGGCTCCTTGCTGTTTTCCCCCACAGGTAGATTCATAGGCCATGCTAAATTGCGCCTAGTTGTGAAGATGTTTTGTTGATTTCAGCATCATGCCCCGCGATGCACGCAGAAACTCTTTTACTCTCAACAATCATGTATGGCATTTTGTTGAAAGTACTTACAAGGATACTACCATACCAAACAGTACCTAATAATAAGGTTTTAACAAGACAACACACAATGTTTCGACCCCCGGGTGATGCTGTAACCTCTCACAGCCGGAGGTCTAGAGAGAACCGATTGGCCCAGCTCTTTCAGAGGGGAGGGACGAGAGGTTCTTAGTGCTCCCACATTAACTACGGCTCTACAGCCAACTAGGTGCGTCTGTGAGCTCACGCAAGCGGAAGAAGTGGATAGCACTATCCTCCGAGTGTGTTATGCCGATCCCAATGGTGCGTGAGCGAGCAGTTCGAAAAAATGCGGTCAGTGACGTCATGTGGTTCAGAGGAAACACTTGATAGCCCTCCCGTCTGAGGGGTAGTAGCTTAACATGGGAGCTCCTAGTGACGGGGAGGAATTGGACAAGACTAAAAATGGGGAGAAAATCGGGGGAAAAATCCCCCCCCAAAAAACATATATACATGTGTGTGTGTGTGTGTGTGTGTGTATATATTAGGGCTGTAGCTATCGAATATTTTAGTAATCGAGTATTCTACCAAAAATGTAATCGATTAATCGAGTAATCGGATAAAATGTACTTTTGCTTAATTAAACAACAATGTAAAATATATGAGAAACAAAGATTAATTGGTTTTCTTTTTAGAAAAATCTACTTTTATTTTTTAATTGCAAACAGCATTTTATCAAAAATAGACATTGTCATTGTTCACAATAGAAGGAATAGCTTATACCCCTGTCTCACCTATGCGGTTTGACCCTCAGTGAGACTCGGCGTTAGGCACCGTGAGCACCGCGACTGCCCGCTGATGTTCCGCAAAGTTCTGCAAGGTCCGCCAAAAAAAATTTAACAAGTTTAAACATGTTTTTAAGGCGGCTTAAACATATTTAATTTTTCGTGCAGAAAGATGGAAACGTAATCGCAGCGCCAAAACTTGCGGTGAATCATGAAGAACAGTACTTCCGGCCACCGCTCGAAACCGCGTAGGGGAGACAGGGGTATTAATGTTGACTGCAATTAATCAAGTGCATTACAGCACCATACATTCTTACTTTAAAGCCTTTTCTCTGATGCAAAAAAATATATAAGTTTTTCAAAAGGATAAAAAAAACCTAAGGCACACATTAAAATAAATAATTATACAAAAACACCAAGTTGGGCAACTAAAAGTTTCAAAATCTACATCTCTTCTTCTTCTCTTGGCCTCGCTGATAATTTTATTGCTCCCTTTCATTTTGCAGCCCGCAACAGAACACTCCCTCAAATCAATACACAGCTAACTGTTTGCGTCTCCTTCCGCTTTGTGGGTGACGTAAGTGCTTCTTCTTCGTTGGTGTTTACTGGCGGCTTGCACCAGGAAGCGCACCGTGTCAAAAGCGTGCCGTCAACAAATAATTGCGCAAAAACAAAACGCAAGCTTTTAAAATTAATTAAACGAAGCTTCGAGGCAGAAGATTTTGCCTCGATAATTTTTTTGTAATCGAATTACTCGTGGAATCGTTCCAGCCCTAGTGTATATATATGAGTATATCATTATGCAAACCTCTCAAATATATACATCAGTACTTAAAATAATATATTTAGCAATTAAACCGGATATTCATCATTATAACTGGGAACTTACCTCGGAAGTGGAAACTCTGCGCTCAAACTGAAATCATTTTTGAATAAAGGAGGAAAAAAAGAAATAAAAGTGGAAAAAAAAGAAAACATGGATACCTCCATGCATGTAAGCAGCAAGCTAGTTATGAGGAGCACTGAATACTTCCCTCTTCAAATCAAAGAACTGTATAGACAGGACTAGAAAATTTACAATGTCTGTACATGTACATGTCTGTTGATTAAGCTAAAGCTTAGAATACATGTGTATAAAAGCATTAATCTAAATGCCATAATTATTTAGACAAACCCCATAACGTGCATCATAAGATGTGAGATAAGAGCCATGAGTTTCATCTAAATGTTCACTCTGAATCTCATGAGGTCAAACTATATGGAGTAAAGCTCTACCTGTATAGATTTTGTGCACTGTAATTTCACCACTTCTCTACATCACAAAGTCACTGGCACATTTTTAAATTGCCAAAACCAAATTTAAGACGCTTATCAGCATCCAAGTGTTCTCGGCCCTCACCACAACCAATAAAGAAAAAAAGATTTTATAAAATAAATAGCCAAAAATAAACTCTTGGGGGTTTTGAATAAAAACATGGTTTTGCCCCAAATAGAAATTGTGACTTTTAAATTAAGGCATTCAAATTAATTTAATGCAAGTTTAGTACTTTAGTAATTTTTTTTATTTAGCTACTAAGAATACAACATCGACTTCTAAATCTAAAAAAACAACTGCCCTTTAGCATTTGTACTTAAATGATTCTCAACCATATTATTCAGTCTGTGTGACATTTAACCACTTCCTTTTAAGGGCACGCCAGTTTTAACAGAAATGCTGTTCTCATGTTCGCTTCAATGGGCTTGCAAGCAACTGTAAAATTAATAAATTATTGATGCATGGGTAGAGGTGGATCAGTGATCATGGACATGGGCTATAAATCAGTCATTTAAGGTTTAAAATCCTACTACTGCAAAGCCAAAACTGTTGGGCCCAGGAGTAGGACACTACCCGCTCTGCTCATTACTGTGCATCATTGCTGCACAGTATTCAACTCCCCCCCCCCAAGCTGGTATGCATGCACAAATTTTCATGCTGTATACATATGGATGTATGATAACAATAAAGGTTTTCTGGGATGTTTTGAAACTTTAAAAAAAAAAAAAAAAAAAAAGAGGATTTCTACTTTAACCACAGCAATTTCTGATATGGGTAAATTAGCATTAGCATAGCATTCTAGACGGATTTGAATGGCAATAGTAACGAAATAACCAAATATACACTACACCTAGTGTAAGGTTTCAATCTACAAGTTATGTAGAAAACTACTGGGAAAACACCAGGACTGTTCACAAGAACCATTGGGGCAAAAATTAAATGACGTGGATGAGTGAGCACAAAAACTGACTTATTAGAGAGAGAGAGAGAGAGAGAGAGAGAGAGAGAGAGATGAATGATGGTTTATGAGTTTCCTCAGGCTTTATCTATTTTCTTTAATCTTTGCATATATACAGTAACAGCTTAATTGTAACGTAACAGGTTGAATGATCCGCTTATTGTGGTGTGACCCTGAGATTAACGATGCCATCTGACATGTCAGAGCCCATGGTGAAACAGCGCAAAAGTAGGAAAAACAGAAGTAGACTAGTCACTGTGGGTAAATGTCTACTTGGTCTCCGTTACCTGGGTTCAGGGAGAATGATTTTCTTGCTTGCTCGGGCCGCTGGAGTCGACTTGCTCTTCTCCATCGCCATCAAATAGCTGACATCGGCGAGAACTGCCTCTAGGTCCGCCATCTTCAACCGTGGCTCAATCGAATCGATGTAGAAACAGCCGCGGGAATGTTACAGGGACAAAGAAATCGCCAAAGACAGCGGGGTGATCAGGACAAAACCAGCAGTACGATGGCAGTGCGAGAGTCCCGGGCGAGCATCGATCAAGCCCGTCCGCGTTCTTCCGTTCTTCCGATCCTCAAAAAACAGTCATAGTAACAAATAACACAAGATTCATGCAAAGAGAGGAAAGGGAGTCTCTACTGCGAGCAGCAGTTGCGGTGGCCTTCTAATTGTGTTAAAAAAATGCACCGTGAACGCAAGTGCAATCAATCCAATTCTACTCGGATAGCCCAATAATAATTTTTATTCAGTTTTTCCCTGTCGGCCCCCCACCCCTCGTAATGAGCGTATTGCGAAAACCCACCTGCTGGTTGTGCCTGTCAGAATCGAGCCAAACGTAAATTTACACATCAAAATACAGTTAGCTGGCTAATCCAGCTAGCCCGGATAAGCAAGTCGTAAAGCATGCAACGCTCTATAACGTGCACCTCGAGTTAAATAAAACCTAAACACATACAGAACGCGTAAAATAACGCAGACTTTAAAACAGTAACAACGATAAGACCCGTACGTGTATATACAAAGAAATGGCACGGACTAAACTAGCTCAAATTTTAAGAATTCATAAAAAACGGGCGCCGACTGTGCGCTAGCTAATTCAGCTGTTTTCTTTAAATTTCGACTCAATCTTTTTTCTTTTTTTTTTCAGCTAAACGACAGGGTTATTTAACACGCTTCTCTCTCCCCCCCTCAGTGCACCTTTCCGGAGAAGACGAATGGAAATGGTCGATTTCTAACCGCGGGTTTACCGTCCAGAGCTTGTTGACAAGATAAAATAATGGCTATCGACGAGCTAGTTAACACGCTAGCTTACTATATCCGCCTGTGATAGCTAGCCATACAGGCGTGTGGGCTGGCTGTTTATCTAGATATCTATCACTGACACATCTGAAGGTTTAACTATATTTTCTTACAGACAGCAGCTCCATCAACACAATCACAGGCAGCTATCGCTCCTCCATGTTAAACTTGCCAACAGAAAAGATTCAGTCACATCCAACTACTGAATTTGTAGTTCTATATTTACAATACAGATTAATCTTAAGAGTGTCGAGAAAACTTAAAATTACAATATACAGTGTCAAACGCTAACTTTTTACAACTACACCATCCTCGCCCTTGTGCAAATCACTAATTTGAGTAACAAACTGTATACCAAATGTACTGTATTTTGACAGAGCGCTACACAGTGGGAAAATGCATGTTTTTGTGTTATTGCTTTACAAGTGACTACCTGGTGAAGGATGAGGGGGCGCTCGAAAGGAAATTAGCTCGATGTTAGCTTTCTTTGCAAATCTAACTGGTAACACGATTAAATCACACTTCTAAGTTCTCCCGTTTACTTCCGAATTGTTTGGGTGTCAGTATGTGATAAACAGAGCTACAACGGATAAAAACGAAAGAAAGAAATTATATCGACTTTGACGAACAAACCTTTTGCAAATCACAAAGCTAACTGTTGCGGAACTTCATTTTCATGGCTAACTTACTTAGCAGGCTATCCAAAAAAAAAACCGATAACCGCCACTTAGCTCGCTAGACAGTTAGCTAAACTAAACACTCGTGTCGACGCCGTTAGCCTGCTTCAAGACCAAAATCTCAATTAATAAAACCACACACTCTGACACACATCCAGCTTTTAGTAGAAAGGAAAGAAACCCTTGGTGTTATTATTGCGTCTCATCTTGAAGTCTCCGACTGAGCTGTTAGCGCAACGCATCCGCGTTTGAGTTGCTGAAAAACGCTTCAAACTCTTCACGGTCGTCCAGCATAATCCTCAAAATCCCTCCAATCTCAAACGCTTTAATCACACCGAGTTACTTTTTTAATGCCCTTATATATCTTCGTTCCGATCAAACTATACAAATACTTGAAGAAAACCTATTTGCTCGGTTATCCGACCAAGCACAGCTCGCCGTGAAGTAGATTTTCTCGTGCTGCAGCAGAAGCTGTTCAGGAGCTGCACTTCCTCTTAGTGTGAACGCGCCGCAAAACACGAACTGGATCCGCGCACAGGATACTGGAATTTAACTTCTGATTCGCACATAGTCACCTAACAGAAACGACTAGTTATGGCTCAGATCACACGCTCACACAGCAAGTTACGTTTTTGAATACACAATATTTTATTTATCGAGATCTACACGAGTATAAGTACAACTAAAGTGTATCAGGAGCAAAATTATTTCACTGTTTCTAAACAGATTTTTTCACTTAGTTGTGATGAATTCGAATTTACGTCCATTTCTTACAGTTATTACAGTGTGTGTATATGTATGTATGAAAACATTCCTTCTAAAACCAACCACAGCCTCCACCTTTGCCCATGGTGGGTATTGTGGATTTTGGTTGCATAGCCCCCTCTGATGGTTGATTCGCACCAGTGCACGGTGTTATCCAGCATCCACACAAGAGCTTATGGACAAAACATGGCATTGGTGTTAAAAGTGTCTCACCTATGTAATAAAGTAAATTTTCAAATAGGATCATATAACGCCACTTTTCATAATACTTAATACTTCTTATTTCCTGATCCATGCTTAATTTTTTGTGAATATGTATTCACATTTATATTTTTATCAGATAAAAAGAAACACATTTGCTGAATATAGATTCATGCCCTTTTATGTAGTGTCCATAACTTTTTTTTTATTCAAAGCTCGGTTCTGATTTAATGTTAATCAACTATCACAGTGCGGTTGTTTTTAAAGATATGTTGAGAGTAGCTGAACAAATTGACAACTCTTAATTACAATAATACACAAAGTTATGTGTCAAGATCAAGATCAAGTTGCATGGGCTTCACTTATAGATAGCATTTCCTCAAAACTGATTAATGATATTAGAATCGGTGAATGATCTTTCTACAAACAATACAGAACAATAAAATGGTTGAATACTTTTGCATGTAGCTAAAGTAATCAATAATGTAAAAAAAAATGTGTCACAAAACTCATGACACTTACTGCTAATATTGGTGTTTAACAAAATATATTAAAATAATGCAATAATAAAAATATTAAAGTAGCCTCCCCTCACCCCAAAAAAAGGTCTGATTCGAAAATCATTCCTTCATTTGCATGTGGTTTGCAACATACTTTTCTTATGTTTGGTTTATTTCAACTGCAGTGCAAATGATGAATTAATAATAATAATAATAATAATAATAATAATAATAATAATAATAATAATGACACTGAAAAACTGTAAAAGTATGTCTTTACTTACGTCTGTGATTAAAGCATTGACAAAACACATTCCGAAAGTTAACAAGGGGATCAATTTTATTTTTTTTTTCAAATTTGAGGACATATGTTGTAGTTCCTGCTGTATTCTGTCAATTCAGTCTGATTCTCCTGAATGAATTAAAAGGAAAAGACACTCACTTCCTTCTCTGTTCATCCTTGGCAAAATAATTTGTATATATTGTACAGAATACTATACATGACCTGAATGAAATATAAATATGAAATGGACAATTAATATCTGCTCTTATCCCTGCAATGCAGCCTCATATCACCATGAACAATGCTGATGGTCTGTCTGTGGAACTGTGGATAGAAAAGGCGTGTATCTGGCGCCTTCATTCCTAGCACTTCTGACATAGTTGCTGAGATCAGCCTGAATTCAAGGCAAGCAATAATGGATGAAGAAATATTCAAGGTCACATATTGAGATAAAGAAGAAGTGTACATATACTGAAACTAATGTTAAGAAGCCTCCCTGTACAAACTTACTTGCTAATGCATAGCTTTTTTGAGCTTGCCACAGGATGCACTTAAAGGCTGTAATGAGTCAATTTCAATATAACACGTGACAGCCAGCAAATATTATGTTGTTGATGTTTGTGTTTTACTTTTTCCCACAAAGCTCACACTAAACTTTCTTCTTCTTCTTCCTCAGATCATAATTTACTCAAAGTAACTTTAAAAGGCTTGCTTACATCCAGATTAAACTTGAAAGGACTATACAGGAAAAGATTATAAGGTCACGTACAGTGACTGGTGTGTGGTCATTTACAAGGGCGAGGCTAAGAGAAATAGCTCTTTCTCAGGAACTGTAAATCCAAACAAGCTAAAAGTTGGTACAGTTTATCTGTATGCAATCTGTTATTGGAATTTTGATGATGCTGGGTGGGCTTAACTCAATCACTTCATAAATGCCCACATGGAATTTATAAAAACATAAAAGTTTTTATAGCTCAAAACCACTTAAAAGGGACAGAATAACGTTGAAATATCTATTTCTCTGAAACCAAAGTTTGAGCACCATCATTGGGTCTTAAGGATGGTTTTAAGAAACCCTAAATGACCCTGACCAAAGATAACTTAGACACTTGGTTAAGGTGCACAAAAAAATATCAACAGTAGAAAGCCAAGCAATTTTTGTGCACAGCATTTCCACATGCACAATGCGACAAGAGCTCACAGGATTTGGAATAAACAGCTGTGTGGCCATGAAAAAAACAAACATTTTAGTGTGGGTTATCAGAAAAAATGCTTTATTGTCAGAACAACAGTTTCATGAGGGTTGCCGCAGTTGGTCAGGTCTGAATGTACTGAATGACCAGGGTATCACATCAATGGAGTTTCTTTTCCCTGAGGTCATATTCCAATACTCAAATTGTGAAAGAGTGGCTCTGGGTGCATAAGTAAAAATTTTCAAACATGGGTCGGCCACCATATTGTGAGCAATCAAAGCCTAAGACGGTCAAACAAAATATTAGGGTGTACAGTGTAGGGTGTTTTTTTTTTTTTATGGGAGGGACTACAAACTTTTAAAAACTTTATTTTGAAAGAGGAATTAAGTGCTTCCCCCTTCCACTCTTTTGAGTGTGTGCAAATTATTGTTGGCTGTTCTCTTCAAATAGGAGACAATGAAAACAATTAATTGTTTGGACAATGAAAGCGTTTAATTAATATGTCAAAATGTCTAACCACATTTGGTTCAAGTGATCTTTCCACTAATATCCACAAAGTTATCAGAAGGGTTTATTATTATTATTATTATTATTATTATTATTATTATTATTATTATTATTATTGTTGTTGTTGTTATTGTTATTGTTGTTGTTGTTGTTGTTGCTATTCAAACGCATTCACCAAGACCAGCCACCGAGGCCATATTTCAACAAACAGGACATGAGGCCTTATCCCTAACAGCATACATGTGTCTGGCCAATGGTGACAAATAGAAAAATTTACAGACCTAGTAGACTCCATATAATTTACTATACAATGTGAAAGAAATTACTGACATCCAAAAAATAGCTTCCTAATTTCTTGTGTGTATAATAAAGAAACATTTGTCAAATTAAGAAACATGTCAGACTTAATGCCAAAATGAACTCCAGCAGAAGAAGGAACACAGAAACAGTACAAGTAAACAGAGGAACAGTCAACAGTAAAATTACAGTCTGGTCTAGACAGAACATGGTGCGGTTCTCTCCAACCCTCTGGAACGGCCTGCAAGAGAGAGAAAAAGCAGTGAGCACATTACTTTCAGAAACAAATCCTAAGTCACTTCACCACGTAGCCAGATTAAAGGCTTACGGAAATGCTAAAACAAATCTTAATGGTTTCCTTCTGTTCATATTCTGGAAACACATTTCAGTTAGCTGAAAAAAATCGTAGATGTTGACTGGTTAAAAAAATATGCAGTAACTTAGCCAAACTAGCTAGCTAACGAAAGTTGGTAATGAGTCTGTGTTCTTATCTGTGCTGTACTACACTCAGTCAAGTTAGTACAAATTTTTTTTTTGGCAATTTATCTCAAGTGAAATCTTACCTGAACACTGCTGATGTCGCGGCGAGTCATGGCCTTTCCCTGTCATAGGTTGCGAGCGCGGGTATTAGCATCTTCTCCTGAGCACTGCAAGGAACTAACTGGATGCCTGAAGGATTGGAGGTTAAACTATTATTATTATCTGTCACAACCTTACCTCTACCTTTATCAAAGTCTTTATCAAAATGTCTTTAAAGCAATTTATACTTTAAATACAAATAAGCTGTAAACAGAAAATGTAGCCAATATATTGGCATAGAATTTTTTTTCTTTTCTTTTCTTTCACCAGAGAGTCCTCCCTTTGCAGAAGTTACATCCTTAAAGACCTTTGGCATTCTAGCTGTTAATTTGTTGAGGTAATCTGAGCGAATCTCATTCCATGTTTATTGAAGTGTGTCCCACAGGTTATATTGGCACAATGAGCAGTTATTACAAACCATAAGGTCAAGCTGTTCCTCTCATAGCCAGTCGAATACAGATAGAACATCAGCTGATGGATAAATAGTTTCTAAATAGTCCTTGCATATTTTGGATCTGTTTTTTTTTTTTACTCTGTTTGTTTCTCTCCTGTCCTATTGTGGGAGGAGATTGTCACAAATCAAAGGATATGGCCTGGTGTTGCAAAACGGAGCGATAGCCTTGTTTGTACAAGATCTCTTTTTCATGTATACAGTAGATCTGTGATTTCAGTTCTACCAAAACACACTGAGACCATTACCTTTCCTCCACCACCTTCCTCTGAAAATGTTTTCTTTGGTTCATATTAATATTGTCCTTTTATTAGCCAGTTATTCTTTGCAACTTGAAAGCAGCATGCTGGTGTCATCTGATGTGAGGCCATATTTTTGTGGGTGTGATTCAATGAAGCTGCCAGTTGAGGATCTAGGAGACCTCTGTTCCTCAACCTAGAGGTACTGGGGTACTTCTGCTCTTGTTTGAATATACACCAGAGCAACAGTTTGTGCTGTTCCATTTTGGAAAATTATTATTTAAATAAATTAAGTTAAATAAATGGTAAAGGTAAAGAGACTTTATTACATGATCTATTTAAACTATGCATGATCCATTTTATGCTGTTTGTTCTAGGCCTACTCCACACTTACACAGATATTTTTAAAAACATTTTTCCCTCCTTGGTCCAAAAAAATAAATAAATCTTTGTCCACATGAAAATGCAAAAACATGCCCTCAAAGCATTCCAAACCAGCAAGCAGCAATATAACGCTGACCATAAAGCCAGGCAGGCCTACACGTCACCACACATCAACATTGAAAGTGGAGTTTCTAAATATCCTCACTCTGGAAGGGGTTTTCCAAAAAGTCATTTCGTCTAGAAAAGCCATGTCCAGTTCAGTACGTTTTGCTCCAATGAAGATTTTATATTAAAACCATATTAAAATCCAGGTATTATACTTTACCTCTTTAGATCATATGATCTGAAGAAATCCTAAGTAAACGTTAACAGTTTCTCATTCAGTAGAGGCTTTATACTCGGGTTTTGCTCACTGGTTAGAATATTCATATCAATTAACTAAGTCTGTGTGCAGATCAATAATTTCTACTCCAGTAAAAGCGTGTGGGTTCATTCAGTGGGTAGAATCTGTACTGTCTGCATAAGTGGCCTTGAGTTTGTTGTTTGTGTTTGGATGCATCCGTGTGTGGGTATGTGTACTGAATGCTGCATTCCCTGGTGATACTACATATAAAATCGTTGGAAACATCTTTAGTAACAATTTAGTAACAATATTCCATGCTGCTCTATGAAGCACAGAAAACCCAAGCCCTAGCAGAGACGGATCCATGCCAGGTAAAGGTTGGGTGAGCACATTCTGACTGTGGAGAAGTACAGTATACATAAAATGCCAAATTTATGCAAAAATTACAGAAGAAGGGAAATGAATATCAATTAATATATTAATATACATTTTAAATATTAGGAAAAGAACACACTGCAAAAGGACTTTGCTGTAAAGTTTGTGTCAGAATTTTAGAGCCCGGGGGACCAGAAGACACCAGCTGGCCTTCACAAGCTAAACATACAGTAATGTTGAGATATTTACCTGTCTGTTTTTGTTGTTGATATTTGCTTGTTTATTTTATCGTGGTTATTTATTAAATGCAAAAATGTGTGTATTATACTATTTATATAATGTTTGGTGTAATCTACTTCAATTATTTGCTTTGGCAACAATGTGATTTTTAACAACGTTGCCAATAAGGCACTTTTGAAGTGAAGTGTAGTGTAATATTACAGTATGCCCAGTAGACGGTGCTCTTGAATATATTTTAATATTTTTTTCTTTTTATTTTATATGCTGGACAGGGTGCCAATCCATCGCAGGGCACACACAGTCAAACACTACAGCCAAATTTGGGAATTGCCTAATCTGCATGTCTTTGGACTGTAAGAGGAAACCGGTGTACCTGGAGGAAACCCATCCAGCACAGGGAGAACATGCAAACTCCATGCACACAGAGACAGGAATCAAGCCTGGCTGGGAATTGAACCCGGACCCTGGAGGTGCAAGGCGACAGTGCTAATCACTACACCACCGTGTCGCCTTAGCTCTATTTTATTTATTTTTATATTTGTTGTCCCTTAATTAATGAACTTTTGAGCATATTGCTACTGCAAACCCAACAGAGGGTCTCTTTATCTTCTTCACTTTCTTCCCTTTTTATTGGCTGTGTGTGTGTGTGTGTGTGTGTGTGTGTGTGTGTGTGTGTGTGTGTGTGTGTGTGTGTGTGTGTGTGTGTGTGTGTGTGCATATGTGTGTGTGTAGTGTATTTAAAAACATTTGGATGAGTATGTCTTTTGTCTTTTGTCTGGTAGTGAATATGATAAGTTTCACAAACTAATATTGTAAAGTGATCTATATACTGTACAGGAAAAAGTCATTAACTTGAGTATATTCTTAGTGCAGTTGCCTCACTCTTTCAGGGTTTCTTTCAAATTTATGTATAAAATATAAAAATGAAATATAAAAATAAATAAATAAATACTATAAAATTATTCATTAAAACCCAGTAATATCACCATACTGTATGGTTCATGTGATCTGGCTGTTTGAATCAGTTACACACTACTGTTCTCAATCTAAAACACTTCTCTAGATTTTAAACGGTAGTCTGCATTTGATTTTATGATATCATTAGAATAAATTTGACCAAACACAAGACACAAGACCAGAACTGTACACTGATGTGAATATTCATTTACCTCTACATTACTCAGTACATCAACACATCCACATAGAAGTTGATTTTGCTTTGAAAGATTACAGTAGAACTGAACATTCTACACACAAAACATATTTGAAAAATCTGTAGGGAAAAAAACACATGAATGTTAAAAAGTGAATAAGTAAATCTATATTAATTAAAGAAAGGTTTTGTCTGTACATCGGTCAGAACTCGCTCTTTCAATGATATCTTTAAGTTTCATACAATAGAGGACACAAAAACAGTCTCAGAAAAATTTGTGTCTGTCTGTATATCTCTATGTCTGTCCAGCCGATTCTGTCACAGCATCACACAAAATTGGCTTGACTGAATTTACTGAAACTTTGCCAGTTCTTTGGTGTTTGCCTGAAGTTTGAAATCTCTGCCATAAATGAACTCAAAATGTTGAACAGGAGGGACATTATAAGCTGTTATGTGCCAGATTACCTAACAGCAGCCATTATCGCTTTTTGCATAAATATAGCGAAGTGGGTGTGGCTATATGCGTCACTCAACAGAGCCAATCAAATTGACAGTTTGCTGTAAATACATAGAGTATGTCGAACACAAACAAACAAATGCCTGACACAGTATGGCTTACTCCAAAAAAAAGATATGTAACTTTTGAAAACTGAATCTTTAAAGGTGTATGAACAGAACAGTGTATGTTTATTCTTCCTGCAGGAAGTTTAAAACTAGTTTGTCTCATATGTTCCAAAACTGTGGTGCTAATAAAAAGCAGTATGGTGAAGCGCCACTATAAGTTAAAACGACATATCCGTAGCACTCCAAGGTAAGGCCGAGTAAAATGATCATACTCAGAGTGTTATGCGCTAAAATAAAAATGTTGTGTAAAAACAATGTCATGAACAGTCATGTGCCAGATGTAATCATCTACTTTAAACAGGGAGTGTGTTTTGGCTGAGGACAAATGTATGTGGGCCACAACTTGAAATAATAATATCACTGATTACATTATTACATTTTTAGGTTTAACTATTTCTAAAAAAAAAAAAAAAAAACTCTTTTCCTGTCAACAATGTACTTTACTAATGCTACACTCTAAAAAATGCTGGGTTGTTTCTGTAAACACATTGTTGGGTTGTCCATGCTCGGCCAAAATTCTGGGTTATTTCTGGGACTTTAAACACATTGTTGGGTTGGGTAATGCTGGGTCAAATGAGATGTATTGGGTCATTTACAAATGAACACCTGGTTGTGTGTGTCTCTGCAGTGGTTAAAACAGCGGATTATTATTATTAAAATTTTTTTTTTCATTTTGTGTATTCCTAACAGGTATTCATTATAATGATTATAATGATATATACGATTGTAATATAATACAGGGTGGGCCATTTATATGGATACATCTTAATAAAATGGGAATGGTTGGTGATATTAATGTCATGTTTGTGGCACATTAGTATATGTGAGGGGGCAAACTTTTCAAGATGGGTGGTGACCATGGTGGCCATTTTGAAGTCGGCCATCTTGGATCCAACTTTTGTTTTTTCAATAGGAAGAGGGTCATGTGACACATCAAACTTATTGGGAATTTCACAAGAAAAACAACTTTATTCTTTCATGAGTTATGTACAAGTTTCTCTTTGTTCACAGCCATTGACATGTCGAAGAGGTTAACACGTGATGAGCGGATCGAAATTGTGTTGATATCTGGTGAACGCAGTAACTGGGTCATTGCAGCAGATTTCAATGCAAGACACCCTACGAGACCATCCATCTCCCATGCTACAGTTAGCAAACTGCTTGCTAAGTTCGTGAAACTGGTTCAGTGTTGGATTTGCCAAAATGTGGACGCATGAAAACTGTCACTAATGAACAAACATCAGTGGCTGTCCTAGCTTCATTCTGCAAGAGCCCACAGCGTAGCACTCGCCGCATGTCACTGGAGAGTGGCATTAGTCGAACATCCCTTCTGCGGATATTAGCTACTCACAAATGGCACCCTTACAAACTCCAGCTACTGCAGCATCTCAACGCGGATGACCCAGATCGGCGCACACAATTTGCAGAATGGGCAAAACAAAAATTGGAACAGGACCCTCAGTTCACACTGAAGATTTTGTCAGTGATGAGGCAAACTTTTATGTGAATGGTGAAGTTAACAAACAAAACCACCGCTATTGGTCTGACACTAACCCACATTGGATAGATCCCTCCAAGACTGTTGTAACAAAAAAAGTGATGGTATGGTGTGGTATATGGGGTACAAAGGCAGTGGGGACATTCTTCATCAATGGAAACCTCAAGGCCACTGGATATTTGAAATTGCTACATGATGATGTGTTTTCATCTTTATGCACTGAAGCTGGCACGTTCCCTGAGTTTTTCCAGCAACATGGTGCACCACCACATTATGGGTGTCAGGTCCGAGCATTCCTAGATGAACAGTTTCCTGAAAAGTGGATTGGTCATCGTGGGCCAGTTGAATGGCCCCCAAGGTCTCCCGATCTGACCCCCTTACCTTAGACTTTTATCTTTGGGGTCATCTGAAGGCAATTGTCTATGGTGTGAAGATACGAGATGTGCAGCACCTGAAACTACGGATACTAGAAGCCTGTGCATTTCTCCTGCGGTGTTGCTATCAGTGTGTGAAGAGTGGGAGAAGAGGGTTGCATTGACAATCCATCACAATGGGCAGCACATTGAACACATTTTATAAGTGGTCAGAAACTTGTAAATAACTCATGAAAGAATAAAGTTACGTTAACACCAAGCACACCATTGTTTTTCTTGTGAAATTCCTAATCAGTTTGATGTGTCACATGACCTTCTTCCTATTGAAAAAACAAAAGTTGGATCCAAGATGGCCGACTTCAAAATGGCCACCATGGTCACCACCCATCTTGAAAAGTTTGCCCCCTCACACATACTAATGTGCCACAAACAGGACATTAATATCACCAACCATTCCCATTTTATTAAGGTGTATCCATATAAATGGCCCACCCTGTATATCGCGGCTGTGTGGCGCATCCTGTACGCTGCATTCTATTTGCACTATACCCGGTGTCCCCAAACCCTCGAGTGTGCACTTCCAAGTCAAGTCCGCTCTTTGCGTTTTTGGAATTAAGACACAGCATGAGGAACTTTCTGGATTCTTCACTTCTGAGGCGGTGGGCACACCACTTAATGCTGGCAGTATTAAGTTTATATAAATTTTTACCTAAATTTTAAATGTTGTAGTTGTGGTAGGAGCTCATTTTCATGTTTATTCGCTTTTCCACCTTTTTAGTCGCACTTTGATATGGGGTTGAGAGGAGTTCATGTTTTAATATTCTGTGCCAACAGTCGGCTATAGTGTATTTTATGATAAAAGTGCGTTTGTAGCACACACAAATAATAATAAAAAATACTAAATGTAATCTTAAATGTAATTTTAGGTAAATTACTAGTAATCTTCGCTGAAGCTGTGTGTGTGGAAAGTCTCTTGGCATATTTTACAATATTTAATAGGTGTCAGAAGAAGCTATTGGGATATGTTTAATGACAGTCTTAATATGTCTTCTGTTTCTGTCTGTTAAAAAAAAACAACTGCTTGTGTTATTTTGACCCAGCACTTGATTTATTCTGGATTCTTCACTTCTGACTGGATCATGCTCAGAGCACTCAGTATTTTATGGTAAGTTAATGTAAATTTTTACTTTTTTTTTTTTCGTAACTTGTGGTAGGAGCAAGCATATTTTATTGTTTAAAATAAATGCTTTGAAATTAATATTGTGTGGGATTAATATTGTTTTCCCATTCTGTTTTGTTATTCAAAAAATGAAAAAGCATCATGGTTAAGTCGTAGTTTAAAACAAGCTTTTTCTTTATCCTTATGAAATATTTATTATAAGTTGTAAATTCACCGTTAAATATCATATTCATCTAGTGTTTGTTGAGAATTTGAAAATGGGTGAATGTTTTGTATTAAATCCAGATAGAGCGCCGTATCCTGTTATCCCTCACATGTTAAATAGTAAGGTAAATTAGTCATAAATATACAATAAATTCATGTTCACGTTATGTATTTTTGTGTATTGACAAGAGAAAAATGTTTTGCATTAAATGCATATGTAGCTGTACGTCTTGTACATGCTCAACGTAAACGTTAGTTATATTGCAACACTAACTGATGCTGTATAATCCATAGGTGGACCAACATGATGAGGATGATATCTGCAAAATATGGAGATAACTGGAGCATTGTTCAATGTTTTGTTCCTTGGGGATGAGACAAGAGGGACCTGACAGACCTTTTCCATTGTTGGAGGCAATGTTTAGAGGCAATGCTAAAACAGACTCTTGAAGGCTGTTTTTTTTTTGTTGTTGTTGTTGTTGTTATTGATGTTAAGAAGTGTCTTCTCACCTGGGAGTTTTTCCAGCATACTGTAGATCAGATTGATGGACATGAGTACTCATCTCGTGTCATTACATTTTTGAGGACAACAATTTTTTCAGCCAACATTTAATCAATAATATTTTTTAAAGTTTTATCATTTTTGTTTTTAATGTCATTTTTGAAGGAAATTAAATAGTAATAGTTAAATAACGAATAGTTAAAATATTAAGATGGGAAATGTTTGTATCATGTGGGCCTTATAAGATTTGTATTGAAAACTTTGTATTGTATTGAAAAAGTTTTTAAACATTGTATTAAATGCAACAAAAAAAATGCAATTCAAATCAGACTTACAGGGGTCTCTTGTTTTTGTTTTACAGAGTGTTTATGTTACAGTACATTTATTTTATATTTAACAAATGGTCAGCTTGAGATTATAGGTTTTGTCTGACATTTTGGTCAAAATTAAGTTATTCACATTTTCTTATTCTGTGACAATCTATTTACATTATGTGAAGTTGTGTACATTTTGTGTCATTTTTGAAAAAAAAAATCAAATGGAATGTGTCAACCCAGCAAGAGTGTTAATTTTACCCACTGGTTGGGTCAAATAAAATAACCCAGCACTTTAACATTTAACCCAGCAAGAGTTTCAATTTTACCCACTGGTTGGGTCAGGTGAACAACCCAGAAATCTGAGTTAAATGGTACAACCCAGCGCGCATTCTGTCCAATAGTGACCCAGCAGCTGGGTTATGGTTGGGTTGTTTTTTAACCCAGAGTGTAGTAAATAAATAAATGAATAAAACCTAACCTCCCTTTTCCTCTCTTTTTGCTAGATCTGGTTATAATACTTCAATGTCCCATGCTATAGCTTCTCTAGCAAGAACATGAGAGAAAAAATACCTTTAAATTGCATTAAAATCACTTTAAAAATTGCTTTAAAAGCCATCCTTGGATAGACCTGTCATCAGTTGAATGAGGGCATCATAAATCTCCTTAATGGGGTGAAAGGATGGTGGGAGATATTGAACTGAAAATAGTGAATGATGTTGGAACCAATTTTGTAATAAAAACAAATCTGTGTAAAAATACATTGTCCCAGGTGATGTACTGATGACAATGTATCTAGTCCGCTCTGTTTCCATATGGGTTTCCATACGTGATGTTACTCCTCGGGGCATTCAAAATAGCTTTGCAGCCCATGATGTTCCTTCCTTTCATTCTTCCTTTCAAGAAGTTCAGCCTCACCAATTTGCACGTTTCTTGGAAACAAAAGACAATATCGTTTAAATTTACTACTGGCGAGTAAATTTACAGGTATAATGGTTTCTGTGCAGTGCACAAAACTGGTACTAACATCACTTACCTCCACACACTCATAGCACAAATATTTTACTTTCTCTGAACTCTGAAAAGAAATTGTATCCTCTTTTTGAGGATTCATGACAATGCTGATAGAGACACCTGATGGACATTATAGAAGGTAGTGTTGTCATTCAGTATTTGAATAAATTATATTATGAATTATTGGCTAAAACCTGGTTTACAATATTTGGTTTAAAATTTTCTCACCTCTGTTCTTTTGTCAAAATGTTTTGATTTCGGTTGCAATCATGTGTCTGCTCAGGTCTGGCTGGACTCTCTATCCATCCATAATTAACAACATGGTTGACTGAAGTTGCCCTGATTTCATTTGACAAATTCAGTTCTTGTCTTGTTTGGCCACGTCCTCCTCCATGTCTACAATACTTCTACCTATGCCTCTTCCCCTGACTGCAAGGTTGGCTTCCATTCCATTTTTGTTGAAAAGAGATAAGCTCAGCTGTTGTGCTTACATCATTTTGAAAGGCAGTGCTTTAAAATGGCAAAGAAGTAACACCATGTTTGTTTTTTGTGTCTAACATAGAGATACGCTATATTCCCAAAAGTATTCACACACCTGCCTTCGCATACATATGAACTTGAGTAACATCAAAATCTTTGCAGCTATAACAGCTTC
Source organism: Clarias macrocephalus (assembly GCA_011419295.1). Lineage (NCBI taxonomy): Eukaryota > Metazoa > Chordata > Actinopteri > Siluriformes > Clariidae > Clarias > Clarias macrocephalus. The sequence continues at coordinate 60,529 of JAAGKR010002115.1, read as the reverse complement.
ACCTCTTCAGGGTTTAGGAGTGTGTTTATGGGAATTTTTGGCCATTCTTCCAGAAATGCATTTGTGAGGTCAGACACTGACGTTGGACGAGAAGACGTAGCTTGCAGTCGCCGCCCTAATTCATTCCAAAGATGTTGACGTCAGGATTCTGTGCAGGCCAGTCAACTTCAACTCACTCATCCATGTTTTTCTGGACTTTGCTTTGTGCACTGGTACATGCTGGTACACTGGCTCCTTAATTCCAGTGAAATGAACTCTCAATACTTCAGCATATCAAGACATTTTGGACAAATTCATGCTCCCAACTTTGTGGCAACAGTTTGGAAATGTCCCATTCCTATTCCAAATACAATGGTGACCACTGGCCTCCACGATCCCTAGTTAGACTACAGAGGTTCCTAGATGGAAGGACAAGGATTGACATTGCTTTTTCAGTGTCTTACAATTTTTTTTTAGGATATAAGTTATATAAATGTGTATGTGAAAATGCTTTTGTTCAACTGAGGTTCTATTTGCCTAATACTGACCAGCTAAAGTCGTGTGATTTTTATTATGTTTTTACACAATAAAAATAATGAAAAGAATTTTGTATTAACATTTAAAAATTACAGTTCATATATATCTTCCATTGATTACTGTTTTATTTTTTTAAATTCTTTGATTTATCAAAATAAAAAGAATTGACATTTCAGTATTTGGCGATATGGCTGCAGCGTTATATGTTATGGTATGATTGAGCACTTGACAGAAAACAATAGTCCAAGGTTTATAGTCTGAGCTCTAAGAAAGACATTTTATTTTAGCACAGATCAATGGAGAGTAAAGATTCTTTGTTTGTGGGGTAGGGTGGTCGAGATTGGTCAGGTTACTGCTGGATGCGCCGGATGGACTGGATCTGAGGTGTCTGACAATGAGACCCAAACTCCCGGAAATGTTTGTACTCGCCTGCATGGCGGTCACACTCCATGATGTACTGATATCCACGGTAGCCAGGGTATTGATAACACACAAACCTATCACAGAAAAAAATTAAAAGCAAGAATTACAAAGAAAAGTGAAATTAAAATCATAACGATTACATGGAGGCATAGTAGGAACTCATCATAGAAATCTGCAAAACATTATTAGTTGATTAATATAAAACCATATTTTAGAAATTGAATTGATGCTTACGCCCCGGAATGGATGCGCATGGAGCCTACTTCATTGTGGCACCAGCCCATTGCCTGCAATGAGGGGTAGTCATCATTCAGCTCCCCCTTGCGGCCCAGGTAGTTCTCCCTCTCATAGATTGTCATCCTGCTCTCCCTGTGATTCTGTTAAATTTTTTAGAAAGAATAAATATTTGTGACAAGCTCGCTAACATTTTTCTTCCATAGAATGACGAGAGAATGGTTTTTTAAAGATAATCTAGGTATCACATAGGATCTCTTTCAGAGTTTCTTCCAGTTTTTTTCACTTCCTGAGATTGCAACTTAGCATACTGTATATTAGAGGATTGCAATTTTAAATTGTAACATCTTTGGAAACTTACAATGCATGAGATTGGCCTGAAGGAGGTCATCCTCTCAATATGGTAAGCGTTGCTTCCTCCAAAAGCATCACACTGAGGGTACTCACCACGCTCAAGCACAAACTGCTGGCCCTGAAAAGAGGGGTGCTCGTAGCCCACCCACCTATGGAGAGTTACACAAGGTAAGCACTAAACTAGTAGTTGAAAACAGTGGTTAAATTGCAATGCAGTTGAAAACGTAATTATGTGATTAAAACAATAGGTGACCCACCAGGCATTTCCAGTCTTACATTAAATCTGGCCCCATTTAAAAAAAGAAATAAATCAGTTAGCCGGCTATCTAGCCAGCCCATGCAACAACTTCAAGTAATTTTAGGCCAGATACAATTCACTTTGATTTTATTAACTTCAGTTTTGTTGGGTTAAATACTTTCATCATTAGTTAGATTTGGCAGATCAAACACACACACACACACCTTCAAATTGAATCAGCAGTTTTTTGAAACATAGATTTATTTGAAAAACCACTATCTAATGTTATACATATTTTCATAATCTGTCCCCAGATGTTTATGCCTGAAAAAGTGATACTTATTTTATACAAATAATATACATTATTAACAAAATAACATTTTGTTTGTAACAGTTCTCTCAATCATATATAACCATATAACATAGTTTCCTGTGATAAGATAATGTGTGCACTTACGCTCCACTTTCTATCCTCAGAGAGCGAACGGTCTCAAAGCCAAAATCCATGACATTCCAACACTCCGAGGTGAACTCATGGTGGCGACCCTGGAAGCACTCCTCATCATATACAATAATCTAAAAGACAGGAGTTAGGCACATTTAAGAGAAGATGCTCGTTATGGTCATGGCTAATTTAGGCAGAGGAACCTTAAAGTATGCATCGATGAGCATACCTTCCAGTGGCCAGAAAACTTGGTGCAATGATGATTCATTTTGTCTGCAGGAGAAATATATGGAATTTAATAGAATGAATAAATTTCAAATGGGACTTTTATAGTAAAATGTGGCAGGAAACACATATTTGAAAATTTCAATAGCCTACAAAAGATAATTCATTGTGTTTACAGCAATGCAATGCTTTTATCTGACATAAAGTCAGATAATATAAATTTGCAGGAGAATGTCCAAATAAACTAGGCCATGGGCTATCAGCATACTTTTTGGTCATAAAACCCAACAGAAATGCTCAAATATGAACAAACTATAAATACAAGGCTGAAGGCAATATATGATTTGAGTGTTGGAGTCGGAAGGTACTACATTCTCACTGCTTACACCAGCCTTACCTAAAATTTAGCCCCTTGGACAGAGAGTTGGGGAAACTTGGGGAAAGAGCAGAAAAGAACTCACCTCACTTCAATTATGCTCAGGAAGTCCTGATCTGAGAGTGAAACAGAGCACCATCCTTTTAAAGCCTCCCCTGGCAAGGGGCCGAGCCAAAAGCCTCAACTCAGCAACCGTGGGCTTGGCTGCCATTGTGCTGCATAACAAAGGCAGGGATACATCTAGATTGGCAGATGTGTAAAGGCTACATTATGCCTGGAGGCTCCACGGACAGGGATGTGAAGATGTAGTATGCTTGCATGTCATCTTTGCTCTGCAGCCAGCATATAATTTTAATTGTTCCAGTATTAATGTACACAGTGTGGGAATAAAAATTTGTGGGTGATGAGAAGTCACTTGAAGGCTTTCATACTGTTATGCATCTTTCATGCCTAATTACACAGATATCAAGCCATTTTCCTTATTAGACTAAAAGAGTAATAAAATAAAATTCAAGAAATGAAAATAACTTTGGGATCATTTTGGTACCGAAGCAAACACAATACAAAAAAATACTTGAAAAATATTTCAACATAAGAGATTCAACTATTTGTCACATGTACCTTACAGCACTGTGAAATCATTTTTTTTTCACATATCCCCGGTACAAAACTGGGGTCAGAGCACAGAGTCTGGCAGGATACAACACCCCTGGAGCAGATAAGGATATGGGCCTTGCTCAAGGGCTCAATAGAGGCAACTTAGAGGTGCTGAACCTCAAACCCACAACCTTCCGATCGGTATCCCAGTAACCCACAGTTTTTGTCAGACTAATCCCATGTCCTTATGCACACCCTTTTGTAATGTTCTTCCTTTTAGACACATACTGTACATGTATGTAGTTAGAGAACACAGAAAATTACAAGTGCTTTTTGGTGACATGTAAGCAGCTATGAAAGCTTTTGTAAGCTACATTTACGGAAAACACAGTTATACAGTTATACACAACAACAACAACAACAACAAAAAAAAAAAAACTGACAAATATTAGCTAGCTAATATATTAGCTAGCTAATATTTGGAGCAAAATACACATGTCCAGGAGCCAACAAGGTTTTCGTAATACAGCACACAAAAAAGTACCTTTCTACTGTCTCATTTGATCATGTTCCTTAGCAGAACCTTCACTTTTATGGATAGTTATTTTTGTAGTTTGTGTTCCTTACATCACTTTTGTTGACTACCAAAGAAATAACATATCTTACACACTGAACACCAACCCTACTATCCACAGTAGAGTTTAATCACAAACAGAATTTCGTATATTTCATAAAAGAACAATTAATATGCATCAATATGATTATGGTACAGTCAAACTTAGACACAAACCGTTTTATTTAACTGCAATTTACTGATATAATTCAGATTGAACACAACTACACAAACTTAAATGAAAGCTTAAAGTCAACAAATATTGAGTGCCAGAGTGGATGGGCATAATAATGAGATTTGATGCTGTACATCAATTAGCCATAGCATTAAAACCAACTTCCTAATATTGTGTATGTTACCACCAAAACAGCTCAGAACTTAATGGACTCAACAAGACAGGCTCTGAATGGACTCTTCATTGTGGTGTCTGGAGATCCTTTAAGTCCTGTAAGTTGTAACATGGACCCTCCATGGATCGGATTGGGTGTCCAGCACATCCCACAGAGGCTTGACCAGATTGAGATCTTGGAATTGATTGAGAAATCTTGAACTGACTGTCATGTTCCTCAATCCATTAATGAGCAAAGTGTTTCATTATACATTATCCTGCTGAAAAATGCCACTGCCTTTAGGATACCACTGTCTGAAAAGGGTGTCTTGCAGTGTCTTGGTTTGCAAAAATGTTTTGATAAGGGGTGTATGTCAATGGAATATTTAAATGAATGCCAGAACCCATGGTTTCCCAGCAGGAAATCACACCGCCTCCAGCATGTTTACTGCTTTCGACAGTGCATCCTGGTGCCATCTCTTCTCCAGGTAAGTGAGACACATGCACCCAGCCATCCACATAATTAAAAATAAAGTGATTTCATTGATCCACGGTATAATTCTGATGCTTATGTGCTACTGGTTTGGGCTGTTGACAGGAGTCAGCATGGGTACTTTGACTAGTCTGAGGCTCAGCCCCAAATGCAGGAAGCCGAGATGCACTGTGTGCTCTGAAACATTTCTATCATTGCTAGTATTAACGTTTTTAGCAGTTTCTTCAAGATTGGACCAGATGGGCAAGCCTTCACTTGTATGAGCCTTCGGTTCCCCTGACCCTGTTGCTGGTAGGTAGGCACTAAACACCACACACCAGGAACACCCCACAAGTGTCATGTGCACTCCTAACGCGAGCGGCACGAGGACCCGGAAGTAGTACGGTCGCGATTTAGGAAGCACAAAAGGAGACAAGATGGCATTTCACATCATTATTGAGTTTGCCCATGCTATCGCCGACGCTTCGTCCGTCTAATCGTGAGTACTCACTTTCTTGGGTTTCGCTTTCGATTGAGTGTGTGTTATTAGAACGCGGGTTTATTTGTGTAAACTCTTGCTCTCGCTCCAGGAGAGTTCTAAAAATAAACACCGTGGTTATCCTGCCTGCTCGCGCTACTTCCACGTTTGGGTTTACCATCCACGCTACAGGGCTAACTGCTAGTCTTCTGGTCTATCGCCATTTGTCTGTGACAGAATGACTGAGCCATCAGGACTAAACCCAGCGGATTACGCTCACCTCTGTGATTGACCAACATGCTAAGCTGATCGATCAGCTCCGTAGTGAAGTCGCGGTTCTCCGCAAAGGCATCCAAGACGTTGCAGCCTTGCGCCGTGCCCATCGCATGTGCCGCCACACCCCCCCCCCCCCTTCTGATGTCTTCATAGCTCTACCAGATAAGTGGGATGCCACGGATGGGAAATGCAGTGTTTTTGAGTTTAATTCCACCAAATACTCCTCAGACCATTGCTCCATTGCTCTTCTCGTCTCGTTGCTATTCGGGCAGGCAGCTGAGTGGGCCACGGCGGTCCTTCAATCTGAATCAGATGTCGCCTATTCCTAAACAGAGTTCACCCGCCAACTAAAATTCACTTTTGAACATCCTGCTGCTGAGGTGGATACCGACTCCAAGTTATATCGTCTGCAATAGGGGGGCTCATCTGTGAGCCACTACACGGCGGATTTCCGAACCCTTGCTACTGGGTAGCTACTGGGTAGACTCCGCCCTCCGGACGGCCTACTACGAGGGACTGGCTGCGCGCATCAAGGATGAGCTCGCCGGACGAGAAATTCCAGCTACGTTGGAGGGCTTAATTCAACTCACCCAGCGTCTGCTCACCCGACTCAAGCCAGCTCCTCGCACCCTGCCACCCATCACGCCATCACTGCCCCATTTCACTTCCCGAATCCCCTCCTTCTTTTCTCACACGCTTGTTCCGGAAGCTCGCTCCTAATTTGCTACTGCAACTACTGGATCCGTCGATTCTCCACCTCCCGCCGTGGTTGACACCAGAGCCAGAGAACCCATGCAATTAGGGCGCGCCTCCTTAACCGCTGCAGAATGGGAACGCCGATTCAGAGAGGGCCTCTGCATGTATTGCGGGTCAGCAGCGCACCACCGAGCCATCTGTCCTCTGTGCCCGGGAAACGCGCACCCCTGGTGAGAAGTGAGAGTGACTCCCCGGGTTCCATCTCCCTCTCCATCACCCTGACCAATGATTCCCGTCTCACGGTAAGAGTATACCTCCAGTTTGGCCACAAACGAGTCAGAAGTACCGCATTCATCGACTCCGGTGCTGCTGGGAACTTCATTGACTCTTCTTACACCAAGAAAAAACCGAGGCATTATCCCAGCCCGTAAATATCACATCTATCGATGGTCGGCCCCTCTCCTCTAGCCCCATCACTTTCCAAACCCAACCCATCACCATGAACATCGACCAACATCAGGAACAACTCCAATTCTACCTCACATCCATCTCATCGCCTCCTCTCATTCTTGGGCACCCCTGGTTACTTCGTCACGACCCACTCATATCTTGGACACAAAGTCAGATCCTACAATGGGGGCCGACTTGTTCTGAACTCTGCCTACAGGCCCGGGCTGGGACGTGTTCTAAGGAGTCCGAGGCCCCCGAGGTCAACACAGACAACATCCCGGGTGCCTACCGGAACCTGGCAGAGGTGTTCTGTAAAAGACAGGCAACCCACCTACCTCCTCATTGTCCCTACAACCTTGCCATCGACTTCAGCCAGGTGCCATACCCCCCCACGCGGCCACCTCTACTCCTTATCTGCCATCCGGCCTTCCTCCTCACCTGCAGCCGTGGGGTTCTTCTTTGTGAAGAAGCGCGATGGCAGCTTACGCCCATGTGTCAATTATCGGGGGCTCAACAATGTCACCATCAAGAACCGACATCCATTGCCTCTTACCAACTCTGCCCTGGACGCCCTCTCTGGTGCCACCATCTTCACTAAGCTGGACCTCCGGAGTGCCTACAACTTGGTGCGCATCAGAGAGGGTGATGAGTGGAAGATCGCCTTCATCACCCCCACCAGCCATTATGAAAGCTTGGTGATACCATTTGGACTCTACAACGCCCCCGCTGTCTTCCAGCAATTCATCAATGATGTTCTAAAAGATATGTTAGCCCGATGGGTGTTTGTCTACATAGACGACATCCTCATATACTCCCGAACTGTCAATGAACATTTCCAACACGTCAGAGCCGTTCTAAAGAGTTTGCTCGCCCACCAGCTGTACTGTAAGTTGGAGAAGTGCGCTGTCCACGAGCGCTCCACCATGTTCTTGGGTTTTATGATCTCGCCCCAGGTTGTGGCCATGGACCCGCAGAAGCTGGAGGTTGTGAGTCATTGGCCCTTACCCAGGACTCTCAAACAACTCCAGCGTTTCCTCGGGTTTGCGAACTTCTATCGTCGCTTTATCCAGGACTACAGTACGGTTGCAGCTCCGTTAACTGCTCTGACGCGCCCATCATCTCAACCCTTCCACCTCACCTCTACTGCCATCGTCGCCTTCCGTGAACTTCCGCCGCTTCACTATGGCTCCCATCCTCCTTCATCCAGATGCCAACAAACCATTCGTTGTGGAGGTGGACACGTTGGACGTGGGCGCCGGGGCCGTTCTCTCCCAACAAGGTCCAGACCAGCAACTGCATCCCTGCAGTTTCTTCTCCAAGAAATTTGACCACACTCAGCAGCGATACGGAGTAGGGGACCGCGAGATGCTGGCCATAAAGTGGGCCTTGGAGGAATGGCGATACTGGCTCCAGGGCACCAGAGAGCTATTCATCATCTGGACTAATCACCAAAACCTCATCACCATCCGTACACTGAAGCAGCTCAACCCCAGACAGGCGTGGTGGGCTCTGTTTTTTGAAGGCTACAACTTCCATCTGTCATACCGCCCGAGGTCCAAGAACACCAACAATTCTACAATTCATCCAACATGCCTTCTGGTGGCCAAACATGAGGAGGGACATTGATGGGTTCATCCAGGCGTGCCCAATGTGTGCCCAGGCCAAGGACAGCAACCAACCATCGCCAGGAAAACTCCAACCACTCCCAGTTCCCCCTCGGCCCTGGACGCACGTTGCCGTTGACTTCATCACGAGCCTGCCGGTTTCCGAAGGAAAGAACACCATTCTCACTATCGTTGACCAGTTCTCCAAAGCTGTCCACCTGGTGGCCCTCCCCGGACTCCCGTCAGCAAAAAAACAGCCGAATTGATATTAGAAAACGTAGTCCACCTGCATGGGTTCCCAAGGGACATCGTCTCGGACAGGGGGCCCCAGTTCACCTCACGGTTCTGGAAGGCCTTCTGCCGTCTGATCAATTCCACCTGTAGTCTGTCTTCTGGATACCACCCACAGACTCGGTCAGACGGAACGGACCAGCCAACAACTGGAGCGCTACCTTTGTTGCTGATCATCAGTGCTCCTGGGCCCGCTACCTCATTTGGGCAGAACTATCACATAACCTCCATCTCTCCTCCGCCACCAATCTAAGCCCATTTGAGGCATGCTACGGTTTACAGCCCCCGGTGTTGAAGTACCGTCGGCCCAACAGTTGGTCCGCCGGTGTTGACGGCTCTGTAACCAAGCAAACAACGCCATCCAACGCTTCAACGCCTGCTACACCCTTCAACATCGCCGTCGACAACTCTCCCCCAGATTCATCGGCCCATGCCGCATCACCCTCCGGATTAATCTTCTCACCTGCCTGCAGCGCTCCAGATTCACCCAGTATTCCACACTTCACAACTCAAACCCTTCATCACTTCACCTATGGTAGTGGGGGTACTGTGATGCGCACTCCTAACGCGACCGGCTCGAGGACCCGGAACGCTTCGTCCGTCTAATCATGAGTACTCACTTTCTTGGGTTTTGAACATGAACGTGGGTTTATTTGTGTAAACTCTTGCTCTCGCTCCGGGAGAGTTCTAAAAATAAATTACTTCCACGTTTGGGTTTACCATCCACGCTACAGGGCTACCTGCTAGTCTTCTGGTCCGTCTCCGTTTGTCTGTGACAACAAGGCTTGCCATTTTGGAGTTGCCCTGAGTCTGTCCTTTAGCCATCACAAACTGCCCCTTTGTCAAAGTCACTCAGGTTTCTACATTTGCTGAAGTGTAAAAACAATGCTGAAGGCAGCCAGAATATACACCAATTTCCTTTCACATTTGATATTAAGATGTGTCTGCTCCCTACGCTCTTGTAAAGCCTTAATAAAGGTTCTATCCTGAGGCTGTAAAAAGATATAAAATAAAAAAGAAATAAACGTTTCTGCAGTAGAGGTAAGTTTTGGTCTTGGTTTCCCAGGATGGTCTTCATGATAACCAGTTTCATCATGGTGCTTGATTAGTTTTGCAAATGCAATTGACAATACTGTTCTAGCAAGAACTATTCCACAACAGCTGACCTTCATGACTTCGTCGAGTGCACAACATCCTGTGGGATCAGCATCACCCTGCACGTCACCTGTTTCAGCTACTGAAAGGTACAGGTGCTTACGGGCCAGAACCACCAGACTGTCCCACAGCCTTTTTCCTACTGCTGTGAGGCTGCTGAATGATTAGACACCTTCCTCTCGGACCTTGCGCCCATTTATTTATTTATTTATTTATTTATACTTTTATTACACATCATTACAATAACTGTGAACTGGACTTTGCATTGATGCAGTACACATAATACATACATACACACAAGATCATAGTTTGTCCCCCCACCCCCCCCGCCCCTCCTCCTTCTATATTCTATATCCTTTATATCCTACCTCACATAGCCGTTATGGTTATTGCTTTGCTGCACTATGGTTGCACTTTATTACTTGCCGGGAGATGTTGCCAAATGATATCTCGTTGTAATCTATACTTGTTATTTTTAACAATGACAATAAATTGAATTGAATTGAATTGAATTGAATTAAAAATATCAACTTACTGTTGTTGGTACTTAATTTCCTAATTCCACATGTGATATTTCACAGTTTTGGAGTCTCCAGTATCGTTCTAGAATTTAGTAAATATACCACAAAACAAAAAACACCTAATTAGAAGGTGTATTCAAATATTTTGACTGTATATCCTGCTTCCAACACGATGATACACGCATACTGTACATACATACATACATACATACATACATACATATGTGGGTGAGTCAAAAATGATCAGCAATTTGGCTGTAGAATTCATTTTAATTGCCTATTAGGAAAGTCTAATAAATATTTTTTTTTACATTATCTCCTTGCTTTTCAATAAACTTTGTCCATCTTTCAAAAAGCTTTTGTATTCCCTCATAAAACAAATGTTTTAGGCTGAGCTGCTAGCCATAATTTCACAGCTGTCTTCACTTCTTTATCAGAAATGAATCTTCACACCTGTACGGCAGTGACTGGGGAGACAATAACCTTGAATGGAAAGTGCTAATAAAACAGAGTGATAAACAAAAGTTTTAATATACAGTAACTGGAACGCGGATCATTTTTGACTCTCATATACTTGTGGCTATGACCATGTTTCTAAAGAAGGTACATATCTAACACAAATTATTTTATGAACTATCAACGTATTAAATGCAATGATTTTTAAAATAAAATAAAAAAAGTTTAATGTTATTTATCTCAGTGACTGTCTGAATGATTAAAAAATCGTCTTCAGTATTATCCTGTCCTGAACCCTTGTGTGTTCTTGAGTCTATGTGTGTGTGTGTGTGTGTGTGTGTGTGTGTGTGTGTGTGTGTGTGTGTGTGTGTGTGTGTTTTATCCACTAAACAACGTGATATATGTATTTGACCCTTTTACTTAATAATCAGTAGTCTAGGCAGTTTGTCTTTAATTTCTATGATATTAAAATACGTCTTATTACATCCAAGGATCTGTAAAGGATCTTTGTTCTACAGAACAAAGGTGTAGCAATAATATGCCCTGACTGTTGGCCTATACATTCCAAACACCCAAATGCAGTCACTGCCATAAAACACCAGTACAATGAGCAAACTTACAAAGTCAGGGTTTTCCATTGACACTAAAGTGCAAACAGACAATCAGCGAGAGCTTTTTAGACAGTGGGATAACCTCATGGATTTAGAAGTCAGGAACTGTGATGACAGAGGTGTTTCTATTGTACACCAAACCCCTCTATGCTCCCCTTGCCAGGGTATAAAAGGTTGGGTGTTGGATGGAGTGAGCAGCACAGGAAAAACTCCACTACACAGTACAGCTGTACTTGAGCAGGTAAGAGGGCAACAAATGCAAACACATACAACACTGACACAAAAGTGAATGCCATTTAGAGATTTAAATATATAATTTTTAATGCTGCATAAAAACCAAAATCATATTTACTCATTCCAACCAATCAGAGTTAACCAGTTCACCACACGGATGCACCATCATTATGTCGACTCGTTATGGATATTTGGAATATATCCACAAAATCCCATTATTTTACCCTCTTTTACTCAGACCTTCTCAAACCCCATCAACATGTCTCAGACAAAGTCTGCCTCCAGCCTGGGCACTGATGCCAAGGATAAGGGAACCCCTGCCCCTCCTGCATCTAGCAAGGCCACCAAGACTGGAGATCCTGGAATGGGGAAATATAGAGTAAGTTTTCTTTCTCTTTCAAAGACAAACCTTATAATGACACATAGGAAATCGCAACATTGTGGTTTAAACACATCTAAAAGAAACTCACAACAATTATCAAAATATAGAGGTTTATTTTGGTTTTCTTTTTTCATTATCATCTATATATATAGCTGAAAAAATATATACATTTACATATATTACATTTTGTCCTACAGATGATGCTGTTTGACCAGGAGAATTTCCAGGGCAGAATGATGGAGATTTATAATGAGTGCATGAACATTTGTGACCATGGAATTGACAGAGTACGCAGTATCATTGTGGAGTGTGGCCCGTAAGTTTCTCACAAGAAGTCTGTATAAAAGATGTAGATCAATATTATATAAAGATTTGAATGGTTTCAGAAAAATTACCAGGTAGGTAAAAACATAAAATTGATAGAAAGAGCCACAAATCCTCATCTATGTGTGCCTAGATTATTCTTCTTCCTCTCCTCAATCTTGGTCTTGATATGTCGCTTGTGTATGTGTATGTTCTTCAAGTCTGGCACATCTGCCCTTCTCTCTCTCTGTTTAGCTTTGTTGCCTTTGAGCAGACTAACTTCCGTGGGGAGATGTTTATTCTGGAGAAGGGTGAGTATCCTCGCTGGGACACCTGGTCCAACAGCTACCGCAGTGACTGTCTCATGTCATTCAGGCCTGTACGTATGGTAAGTACAATCGTTTTACAATAGCACAATAAACCACAAAGCACTCTATCATGCCAAAAATATGTGGATACTTTACCATCACACTTGTTGAACATATCATTTCAAAACCGTTGGCAATACAACTTGTGTTCCAATTCATCCCAACTATGTTCAGTGGGCTTGTGTCAGGGCTGTGTATGCCACTTGAGCCCTTTCACACCAAACCTGTCAAAGCAGGTCATCATGTCCCTCACCTTGTACACAAGGGGAACAGTTATGCTGGAATAAGAAAGGGCATTCCCTTAGAAAATTTTAAAGCTAACACAAACTTACTTGTAGCATACATGGCATTTCTGTTGCTGGTGTCTGTCTATGGAAATGGCATGGCTATGTGCTTGATTTAATGTATTTATTAGCAAAAACCTCAAGAATTAAGAATCAAGAGCCATAGTTTTGGCTCTATTTTATATGTGTGTATTACATATCAGAAATGTCTTCTTTTTTCATCCCCACTACACAGGACCCCAAGGAGCACAAGATCTGCTTGTACGAGCTGTCTGATTTCCAGGGCAACAAGATGGAGATCCACGAGGACGATGTCCCCACTCTGTGGGCACATGGTTTCTGTGACCGAGTGGGCAGCGTGAGAGTTCCTGGTGGAGCGTGAGTATTATTCATCATTAATAGCCATTTTATCCTGGTCAGGGCAGTGATGGACGCTGGCAAAACTAGGCGAAAGGTGTGAGAATTCACCCCTAATGGAAAGCCAGTCCAACGAAGCTCACCATGCAGATATATATTTACATACCTATTAAACCACAATTTAGCATACCTAAAGATCACCGTTACACAGTACAGATATACAGGAGTATACATCAGTCACAGTTAGCTGGCGAGTTTGTTGCTAATCATGAAAGCATCCATGATTTTCTCACTTTGTAGTTCCAGTGCACCAAGATTGAAAATTACAATACAATACAAGCTTTAATTTTCCACTTCTATATTAATTATGATGCAGCATAATTCCTCACTAATGCTGCATTTATGTAGAGGTTTTAATTACTTTAATAATGACAATTACATCTCCCTCAAAGCAGCACGGTGGCGTAGTGGTTAGTACTGTCACCTTGCACCTCCAGGGTCTGGTTTCAAACCCGCCTCGGGTCTATGTGCATGGAGTTTTCATGTTCTCCATGTGCTTAGTGGGTTTCTTCCGGGTACCCGTTTCCTCCGACAATCCAAAGACATGCAGATTAAGTTAATTGGTGTTCCCAAATTGCCCGCAGTGTGTGAATGAATGTGTGAGGGTGTGTTTGTGTGTGGCACCCCATCCAGGGTGTACCCTGCCACATGCCCCCTGTGCTCCAGGCCCCCTGTGACCCTGTATACAGAATAGAGCGTATAGACAATAGGTGTGTGAGTGAACTTAGAACCCCTTAACAACATGGTCTCCTTAAGTTTCTTTAAGTATTCAAGTATCTGCTTTTGATCTGTCACTGCATTGACAGTAGTTCTGGCTTTATCATAAACAATATATTTATATTAACACATTAAATTGAAAACATTACTGTGTCTTTAATAACACCTCATTCAGAAGGATGTGTTTGATAGATGCTCCATGTAATAATGAGATCCCAACCAACTAGGCATGGATTATTTTTACCTAACAGTATGGTCTGTCATGGGTTATTTCTTACATAGAGAATTATTATTATTTCTAAGTTCCTACTGATGTAATTTCTACTGTCTTTCATTTTAGTTGGGTGGGATACCAGTACCCAGGCTACAGAGGCTACCAGTATCTTTTCGAGTGTGGAGACTACAGACACTATAATGAGTTTTGTGCCTTCCAGCCTCAGATTCAGTCAATTCGACGTGTGAGGGACATGCAATTTCACCAGCGTGGTAGCTTCACCTTAACAGCTGCAAAACACTGAATTATAGCTTCTGTGGAGTGAATAGCTCTTACGGTGCTTGTTATCCCCTCTTCCTGCCCTGGCTCTGATTTAATTTATATCTAACCCTAACCCTAGATATAAATTATACAAGAAATTATAAATTATACAAGACTTATCTGACTCACTTCTTGTCATGCAAATAATAAACATTTTGAAAACAGGTACTTTCTAATTATAGTTGTCTTTTTCTTTCTTTTAGATGTTCTTACTATCTTTTGGATCTAAATAGTTTAGCTAGGTCTTTGAAACTAAGAATGGTTGCGCACAGGGAACGGAGCCTGGCGCCATATCTGTATACTCTAAACAAACAGGCCACTTTACAATTAGTGAAAGAAATAAAGTAAAAACAAAAAAAGAAACTCAGAAGTAATGTGGCAAGTATGTTATATAATGTACAAGCTAAAGGTGAAAACATAGAATATTCTTTAAATATTATGATATTTTTTGTTTTATTTGATTGATTACTTGGTATATACAAATCATCAATCTTTTAACAAAAAGTCTAGGTACAATATTATTCAGTAAGGTATCAGTCTGTTTACAATTAAGCACACTTACACATGTAACACACATCAGATCATTAAATTTGGAGTCATATATTTACCACACTAAACCAAATATACCAATGTTCTTAAATTAATAAATTGTATTAGCAGACTTTTGGTGACCAAATCTGCTGGATCCGGCTGGGCACAGAGTCAGGAAGATGTCTGCAGTACTCAGGTGTCACTCACTCTGTCTTGCGTCCTGATCATGTAGAGACATTTGCCACAGAAGTTCACAATTTGCTTGAAAAATCCCTGGTTTTAGCCATTTTTACAAAGTAAAATTCCTGCAACTTATTTGATGTAACCAGCACAACTCTGCAGGAAGATAAACAATAAGGCTAGTGACATCACATGGACAACTATTACATGGATGACATATGTTTTGCCACCATTGACAAACCAGAGAGAGAAAGAGAGAGAGAGGGAAAGATTGCACTATCCCTGCTTATACCAAGATGGCATAGGACAATGAGTGCAAGTAAAGTTCCGAACTAAACCTCTCCAAGTCTGTTTGATGCTTGGCTATAAAAGACCTCCACAACATCAAAATATTCAGAGTTAAAACCCTGAATACCCCAAATGCTCGGACCTAAGCTGCCTTTAGCTGAACATGGCAAACCATATAAAAATTATTCAATTCTATTAAGTTTTATTTATAAAGCTTTTAATGATCATCGTCGCAAAACAGCTTTACAGAATCAAAAGAAAATTTTGGAAATGACTATGAAATAATAATAATATGTATAAACCAGAATTATCAGCTGAGCAAACCAAGAGTTATGGTGGCAAGGAAAAACTCCCAGAGATGGCAATAAGGCAACCTTGAGAGGAACCAGACTCAACAGGGAACTTATTCTCATTTGAGTGATAACGGATAGTAGGGATTGTTCTGCAGTCATACTGTGTGTTAGAAGGCAGGAAGTTTAGTAAGTTTCAGGAGAGGTGTTGAAGTTAATATGGAGTTCAGTCTCGTTATTAGAGGCTCAGTTACAAAATTTTTGTAGGAATTTCAGTCCTGAACTATTAAGTGGCTGCAGTGACAAGGCCTCAGAGAAGAGCTGTCTGCATCAACACAAGACCATCTTCATGGTAAAGTGGAACCGTCCCAGTCAGCACACACAACCATAGCAGATCATACTGGGTGTTCTATCAATTCATCCTACTCATCATTATTTCCTACCCAGGCTTTCTGCGCATGCGCATTAAAAATACGTCACGCTTAAATTCATTCATATGCGAATTTACTGAGGTATTTCATAGTTTTGTGCTTTTAATTTACATTTTATTTGATTCACATGCGTATATTTAACAGTTGCCCTGTGAATTGAAGGGTAGGAGTGATTCTTTTTTTTAATCGTTTGTACCCATGTTACAATTATAGGAATTACATTCTGATGAAGCACCGTCATGTGTCAGAATCTGCTGCCCATGTTAAAACTGAGTATTCCATTTTTTTTGCAGTCATATGTCCTTTTGGATAATGTTGGACTGACCGGTATAACTATGTTTTTTCAACTGGTAGGAAATTCTGACAAGTAGGAAAAACTGATAGAACATGGGCCGTTCTCAGTAGTAAGCTAAACTCCTCCAGGTGACGAGAACTTTAACCAGAAGTGGGGCAACAGGTTGGGAGAGAGAGAGAGGGAGAGAGAGAATATAGAGGAGAAATTAATGTCACGGCACAATGTTAAGCATAAGTATACTAATATGGCCGCAAGTCATGTCAGCTTCCGCTATTTTACCTCAATGGTTTCGCAGTACAAATGAAAGTATGTCCACCAGGGGGCAGGGCAGCGCAAGGCCGCCAAAAGCGTGGAAGTATATCCGCGGCGAAGAAAAATATCTAAGATGGCAGCAGTTTTGACGGCTCGGAAAGGTCAGTAAATAAATATTTATCGGGTTTTACCGAATGTAAGTATCTCGGTCATGTTCACTGCCATCCCGCTGGCTTTTAGCACTTGACTGATTGGTTTTAGTCCTTTATACGGTTAGTACAATATCATCCTTTATTGTAAAGCATCCTGCACAGCCTGATCCGTTTAGTGACAGGTTAAATAGTTAGAACTAATAAGTGGATTAATAAGAAAGTTCAAAAGTATGTATGGCAAAGTGACAACAGTGGAAATAGTAACACTTGTGTAAAGAACAAGCTTGAAAGTGACAATGAAACCGGGTCTGTGCGTAATGGCAAAATATAAAAAGTAACTGAGCTGATATTTCCTCAAAATTGAATACATCTTAAAATATTCCTGATTAACTGGGTGAATTGCTCCCGTGATGTGTTGTTGAGATATTTGGTTAGAAAAAGAAACCATTCGTGGGTTGAGTTTTCTGCCCATTTACACAACATAAAAATAATAAAACCAGTAAGTGCCACTGAGTAAACATTAAGTAAGATGTCATATAGGACTCATTACATTTCTTATTTTACCATCCCCACACTTTTGCCTACCCAGGCAGAATTTCCTCCCCGTAGTAAAAATGTTAGCGTTAAATCAGTGGGATCTCCTAGCTCTAGTTCTGATTGGTGATGGCACTGTAAAAATATGAATCATTTTTATATTAATAATATTATGGGAGGTAACGTTTCCTGACATACTGGTAGCATTTTGTGACTATTGCCTCGTTACTGATATCACTTGTGGAGTTAATGTTATCCACTAATCTACTAGTTGGCTGCTATAAGATCTGTGCAAACAAAATTTACAGTAACACACAAAACAACAAAAAAAATCCCTATTATTAAATATGAACCCACAAATATCTGTGAGCAGAGGCATGGATTTATGATCCATGCTAAAGCAGCTAAACATTATGTATTTTTGTTACAGTATGTGCATTCGTGGTAAGCATGAGTAGGAGAGACTGGAGGGTAGGATGAATTTACTGTATAGAACACTGGCACACAGTCCTCCAGGCTGTTAAACAGCACTTTTGGGTGTCTCTGGGGGTCGAAGAAGTATCTAAACTGAAATGACATTAAGTAGTGCTCATGCACGTAACTTATAATAAAGTCAGTTCTGGTGTACTTTGTGTACTGGTGCACTTCATTAAAGCTGCTCTGGTCAGCCGGGATGAATTTCTGGACATTGCCCAGTTGAATCACGCGCAGTGCACAGACAACCTTTGACCCACTTTTTGTGCCCGCAACATGAACAGGGCTTTTTTTATTGCCAATGTTTATATTACGCTTACATTTTAACAAAAAAATTTTTTCAAATTCAATTAAACACATCATTGACAATCTTGGGTCAACATTCACTTCTCATGCAAGATTGCAAAAGTGTATACTTATTATACTGCAAGTATACATACATACTGTCCACTTTATTAGGAACAATATCATGCAGATGCACATCAGGATGATCATTTCACATGTTCACACCAGTCATCAGAATAGGAAAAATGTGCCCTCTGCGACTGATCATGGAGACACAGAGAAAATACATTTTCAAAATGATGCAGTGTTGAAATTTGGATTATACCATTTTTACACTCCATGCTATTAGAATCCTGCTGTCTTTTTGTTAGTGAGTTCAAGTCACAGTTGCAGTCTGTATTTTGAGTTTCCGCGTGATTTTGAAAAATTTGGTTACATTGTTCAGGGATAATGAAATACAGTGTTTTTTCACCTTAAATCCACAAGTCCAAGATTATAGTAAATATTTTTTATAAATAATGCGACTAATCAAACCCACAGCTTATAAACTAAATTAAATCATATTACTGAATGTATCTGTTGGACACAATAAGGCGTGCCGGCTGCTAGTTAACGAGCAAAACTGTTCATGAGCTTGTAAGTTTTTATAGCGTTTATTCCTGCAAAGTGTATGCACTCAGTGCAAAATGTGAGAGGGTTTACAATGTCTGGGTGTGTCTGTGGATTTAGTGCACCGGGATGTATAATCCAGTCTTTGGCTTTTAGTATGAATTATACAATATGTTTATCTTTACAAGGTTGTCCAAATATCATTGCTTGACTTCTCTTCGCTACATTCTCTTTGATCTTCTCCATCTTTTTCCTTTTCCTTTATAGTTGACTGATTTAAATAAGTTTTTAGCCTAAACAGCACAACGGTTTAGGCAGGTCAACACAGTTGCATACAACATGGCATGATAGTGTATACATACCTTCTTCATTAAAACCAGTATCATGTTGATAATGAATTTGAGGTGTATAAAGATTCCTGTTCTTTACAGATACACTGATTGTAATTATTAGATGTATTGCGCTTACATCTGCATTGTTGTAGAATATTAAACAAAACAAGTTAAAATCTGCCTCGAACCCATCTTCATCTTCCACCTAAATGTGTAGTTTTGGGTGTATTTTGTTTGCTCTATTTTTGCACGTAACGCTCATAAAAAGCTATTTTAACAACACTTTTACAGTTACAGGCCCGAGTGGCTGGTTTTCTATCATAATGTAGTGAACTTTAATGTTTATACAACATTTTGGACCATGTACCGTTTCAGTACAATATGTTGAGAACTTTTTCCCCTGTGTTGAATCAGAGACCAGGAGATGTTGGGATATCTTTCCAGCAGAAGTTACTCTTTATTGAGAACTTGCTGCATGTCGCTGTAGTCATCCAAGCCTAATAGTAAAACTCAGCTGTGGAGAGTTTATATACAAAGAGGTGGAGACAATCTAAACAAAGCATAGTGTAGTACAGGAATCAGCCTGGTAACAGAAGTTCCCCAGCCCTGATCTGATCAGCATAACAATGCCTTTCAAATGCATAGGTGCTAATCTAACCAGCCTGACAGTATCGCTCAGACCTTCACATTATCATAGAGACAAAGGCACAGCCTGGCCTTGGGATTAGCATTCACATTTACCTTGGGACCCTACCCAGTGGTCAGGAAGTACATGAAGACAAAAGGTTAATGTCTCAGACACCTGGACTACCAGACTTGATGTCCTTAAAATGTCATAATCTTTACCTCAAAATGTAAAACCTAATGTACATAACTTTTCAGTTTATATACTATTTTATTGGAACCTAGATTTAACATCTTATAAATTTGTAATCCTACAAATAGTAACAGCAGACAATGGCACTTTATGACAACCATAAGTAAATCTTCTCAAAACAGCGATTTAATATAATCAGTGTACAGTAATAGATTAAACCAAGTAGTGGCTTCGTGTTTTCACTGATCCAACGGCAATATTTATATTAAACAATTTAAAATTAGAGATAGAATTGATTACATTACCACGTTAATAGTGTGCACAGCCTTGTTGATTTGACGTCATGATATACAAATGGTGAATCATCAATTGGTGATAATAATTATAAAGCACCATACACCAATGTTTACATCGTCCCATTGTAGCATTTTGTTGATTTATTTAGATGCAGAAAACAAATTAGTTCTCTAACAGTTTGTACAGTTGCTGTTATACTAATGCAATATTTAATTTTGTGTATTTAATTAGCAATGTGTTCATCAGAATTTTTTACAGTTTTTCCCCCCTCAAGGTCTGTTCTCTGTTTCATTGTGAGAGTTTAAAATAATCACTGCATAAGATATATTTATTGTGTGTGTTTCAGCTTTGAGCAGGGCTGTGAGATGCGGCACTCGTTGCTTCTCTCAGATTGCAGAACTACCCGAACACCATCAAATTCTGAGGCAGACATGTCAGGACTACGCAGCAAAAGAGCTTGCCCCGATTGCTGCACAACTTGACAAAAGTCATTCTTTTCCAGCTAAGCAGGTACAGTAAGTAACCTAAAACTGCAGTACGTAGCCTTTGTTGTAAGCAAAATATCACATCAGTCAAGAAGGTATACTCTACAACATAGTCATACAATGCCTGGGTCCATAAGTATTTGGACACAGCCACAGTATTTACAATGTGCTTGTGGTGTAGACTTTCAGAACAGTTGAATGAATAGCATTTTCATGACTCAGTGTCTTTTGGCATAGGCATGTATGGCTGTAAATGTAACTGAGTCACTGTTAATTGATATGACTGTTGATAAAAGTATCAGAATGGATTCTATGTGTATAGAGATATACTTGCTGCTCAAATTTAATCAAATGCTGCAAAACTGATTCTTAACTGATTTCAGTGAGTAGTTTTTACATTCAAGTATTTATGAGCTAGATATAGTACAAAAAGTTTATTCTGCACTTCTAAATAGTTAGGCTGTTAATGTGAGCTGAATTCCTTATGTGGTGGGAAATAATTTGGCAAAAAGATTTAAGGGCAATGAGTTACTGATCGGAAGGTCTGCGGTTTCAGACCCAGCTCCACCATATTGATGCTGTTGGGCCCTTAACCCTGTCTGCTCAAGGGGTGCTGTGTCATGGCTGACCCTGCCCTCTAACCCCAGTTACTGTACACTGGGATATGCGAAGAAAAGTATTTCACTGTGAAGTAATGTACATGTGACATAAAGACTAAACTTAAAGATTTGCAAAAAATCATGTTTCTGGCTTAATTTCTGTGGTGACTCTATATAATGGTGTATATGTTCATGCACACCAAGCAAACGAACCGATGCAGCCTGACCCAACACTGGTTTGGTTAGATTAAAATGTGAACGCGCCACAGACCAAGGATATGTAAACGAACCAAGTCTGCTTTGATAGCAATATCTGACCTAACCGGATGACTGAACACTAGTCGACTCTGTATTATCTGATGGAGCAGAGGCAGTGTTTTGACATGCAGTGAGCGAGAGAACATCATGCACTTTAAGGGCATTAGTTAGCATGACAGTGAAAATGCCAGTGTGAACTCCAAGTGAGCCAGGACTCAAAATAATATCATCATGTCAAAATCATGTTATGCTTTGGTCCGAACCAAACTACAAGTCCTAACTACAAGTGAGAACACTCACAGAAAACTTTACAGATGACACCTATATGGTTTTATTGCTACTTTACATACTGGACACAAAAAAAATCTATGGATGCCCCACTGTGCATTTACAGTAATTAAATGATATGCTGCTAATGTTTTGGTGCCACTGCATACCTTAAGGGACCTTATGCCAGGACATTTGGTTGGTGTTTTTAATGTTATGATTGATTTGGTGTATATAATTTGTATGTCACAGTTTTTTTTTTCTTTTTCTTACAAATAGTAAAACTGTTGGCAAATCTAGTCACATTTCTGCATGGTGTTCTTATAATGTGTGCTTCAGTTATAGCTTGGTTTGCAGATTCAGGAACTTGGAACAATGGGTGTGATGGCAATGGAGGTACCAGAGAACCTTGGAGGAGCTGGAATGGATTATTTGGCCTATAGCCTGGCTGTTGAAGAGATAAGCAGAGGCTGTGCATCCACTGGAGTCATCGTCAGTGTGAACAACGTAAGTCATGCTGCAAAAGATTGTAAACCACTGGTCTAATGTCAGGATGCAAAAATATTTTTTCCAAATGATGTGTCTATTAGGATGGAAAAGTCCACAGAAGGCATGGTTCGGTACATTTTCAGTAGAGAAGTGAAAAAAAGACATGGAATATTTATTTTTATTATTAATGTAACTTGTAGACTTATAAAAAAAGAAGTGCACATACCACAATGTCTCTAGTATCTAGTCTCGCTAAGCTGCACATAATGGGTGACAGCAATGTCTATAGGAAACAGTGCAAACTGAGATTAAAAAGTAAGAATTTTTGCACGGTTACTATGAGGGTGAGTCAAATGATCCATACCCTGGGTGTAGAATTAATTTAAATTAACTTTTAAAAAAAATATAATCTCCTCGCTTTTCAATACACTTTCTCCATCTGTCAATATGTTTTCAGTCAGTGCTGTCCGCCATACCGAGGAGAGAGTAGCTACCTGCCAAAACCCACACAGAAGTGTCACTGAAGACTTCTGATGTTTTATTTATGCCTAAGTTTAGCTACAAAGTAAATTCATTTCTAACATAGAGCTGAATCCCACATCCCTCTCTAACCCCTAATCTAGGGCACTACTTTTGTGTGGAACAATTGATTGTACACCCTAGCAGACTAGCTTTCCATTTAATGCTGTTTGGGATTTAACCCTGAAGTTAAAGTGGCTGATATTCTAAAGCAGAATAAGTGGAAATATAAAGAGAAACAGAAAAACTTTACAGGACTGTCCACCCTCTCCATGGTTGATTTATTCTCACCTTTCGCTGCATAGTAATAGTAAGAATTTAAAATTACTTTCAGTGCTGTTAATTACACTTAAGCGTCGGTCACTAGTTCCATCAGTGAGGGTTAGTTCCACCAGGCGTGGAAGGATATTTGTTGCCTGTTCTCTCTTGCCTGGAGGTGTGCTGATATCCAGCACAACAGCACTGCATCTCATGTGGTATTGCTTAATTATGATTGATTGTGAATTAATCTCTAATATTTAAGATGGTGCACTATGCTGTGCACAAGCACATTTTTTTTTGTAGAAATCAGATAAAGACTGGGCTATTGGGTGTTTTTGTAGTACTAAAAATTAGCTTAATGACTTTATTGAATGCAACAAAACTTCAACCTACTATTTATATCACACTTGTGAACAAATGTAAGCGGTGATATATGCATGCACTTTTTTGTCTAAATGTATGAAATTACATAGAAGGAAACAAGCTTTCATATTTATTAATAATAGCTATAATTATTAATTTTAATTATATTTCAGTCATTGTATCTGGGCCCTGTTCTGAAGTTTGGCACAGAAGAGCAAAAGCAGCAGTGGATAACCCCCTTTACCACTGGAGAAAAAGTAGGCTGCTTTGCACTGAGTGAGCCAGGTACATCTTTCCATGCTTTAAAAAGCATCCTAACAGAGAATGTCATTTATGTATTGTAACGGGTTCGACCCAAAGTTGCACGGGCGGCACCGTGAAACACAGACACGAGGCGAGATCTTAGGGGAAAAGGGTAATTTATTTGGAATAAATAGGGGAAGGAAAGGGTAAAAGGAGGGAGGACGGAAAGAAAGGGAAGGAATGATGTGTGCATGTGCATGGTCCGAGGCAGTGCCCAGCTGGCATGCGGGCACTCGGCTGGCGGCGGTGGGCGGAGTGGCAGAACGGAGCACGCGAGGCAGCGCTCCCTGGACGGTTACTCCCCGCTGTCGATAACCGGCTTGGCCCCTCCCAGCTTCCTTTGGGCGCGGCCTCAGGCGGGAGTCTCGCTCGGACGTCCTTCGGCTGGGCTGCTTTCCCGGCTGGGATCGGTGGCCTTAACGCTCTCCTCCTCGCGGCCTTTGATTCTTTGGCGTCGAGGACGCAAAGGTGGGCTCGACGCGGGAGCGAAGGATGCCGAGAGAGCTCGCGCAGCTCTTTCCCGCGCTGTCCTCAGCGCAGAGATCAAAGGGCGGAAATCCACTGTCCTTTTTCAAGTGTCTGGGGCACGTTCCATTTCCCACTCGCATGCCACTCTCGAGCTCCACCGCGTTACGCTCTTCTCGGACCCCGGACTAAACTCCGCGCCTTGCTTTTATAATGCGGAGCAAGCCCGAGATCCTATTAACGTTAATCAACGCCAGCCGGCCCGCATAGGCGGCCCCGTCCCTTTGCACACCTGCCGAAGGGGTTCCGCCTACTTAGGGAGCCTACGAAGTGAGCGAGGGGCGATAATAGATTTGGGCGCATGCCCATCACAGGCGCACGCCGTGACAGTATCATGTAGTGCTCACTTGCTGCATTGATTATCATTTTAAGTATTTTCAGATGCCTTGATGGTATTGCTATCAAAAAAAATGAGTAGGTGACTTAAGAGTGCCATGCATTCATAAATCTCCATCCCAGGACCTACTGTACAGTTTAAATCTCACTATATAGATTTGTTTATATATTAACTGTATGTTATATATTTTATATTATGATATATTTCATAAAACCATCCTATCACTATCCCTGACAGTACAGACCAAAAGACACACCTTCTCATTCAAAGAGGTTGAATTTGTATTATGGCAAGAAAAAAGCAGCTACGTGAAGAAAAAGTGACCATCATTACTTTAAGAAATGAAGAAACTGGCTCACATGCGGACCGCCCCAGGAAAGGAAGACCAAGAGTCACCTCTGCTGCGGAGGATAAGTTCATCCGAGTCACCAGCCTCAGAAATCGCAGGTTAACAGAAGCTCAGATCAGAGACCAGGTCAATGCCACCCAGAGTTCTAGCAGCAGACACGTCTCTAGAACAACTGTTAAGAGGAGACTGTGTGAATCAGGCCTTCATGGTAGAATTTCTGCTAGGAAACCACTGCTAAGGACAGGCAACAAGCAGAAGAGACTTGTTTGGGCTAAAGAACACAATAAAGAAACCTCTTTGAATGAGAAGGTGTGTCCAAACTTTTGGTCTGTACTGTATGTCTTTAGCTGTATGAGTGTATTTTTTCTTAAAGGGAATGGGAGTGATGCAGGTGCTGCCTCCACACTGGCTCATCAAGAGGGAGATGAATGGGTACTAAATGGCACCAAGGCCTGGATTACTAACTGCTGGGATGCTTCTGCTGCAGTTGTCTTTGCCACAACAGATAAGAGTTTAAAACATAAGGTACTATCTTTTGTGTCATATCGTTTTTAGCTTGTGCCATTTTTTTACTCTTTGTTTTGGGTACAAATGGCTCAACTATGAAACTTTTCAAGTTGAACTGTACAACCAAGAGTAGCTAATCCTGTAACAAGGATTAATTAAGATTAAAATTAAATTATTTGTGACATGTACAGTCGTGGCCAAAAGTTTTGAAAATGACACAAATATTAGTTTTCACAAAATTTGCTGCTAAACTGCTTTTAGATCTTTGTTTCAGTTGTTTCTGTAATGTACCGAAACATAATTACAAGAACTTCATATGTTTCAAAGGCTTTTATCGACAATTACATGACATTTCTGCAAAGAGTCAGTATTTGCAGTGTTGGCCCTTCTTTTTCAGGACCTCTGCAATTCGACTGGGCTGCTCTCAATCAACTTCTGGGCCAAATCCTGACTGATAGCAGCCCATTCTTTCATAATCACTTCTTCGAGTTTGTCAGAATTACTGGGTTTTTGTTTGTTCACCCGCCTCTTGAGGATTGACCACAAGTTCTCAATGGGATTAAGATCTGGGGAGTTTCCAGGCCATGGACCCAAAATTATCACTTTTGCCTTATGGCACGGTGCTCCATCGTGCTGGAAAATGCATCGTTCTTCACCAAACTGTTGTTGGATTGTTGGAAGAAGTTGCTGTTGGAGGGTGTTTTGGTACCATTCTTTATTCATGGCTGTGTTTTTGAGCAAAATTGTGAGTGAGCTCACTCCCTTGGATCAGAAGCAACCCCACACATGAATAGTCTCAGGATCCTTTACTGTTGGCATGACCCAGGACTGATGGTAGCGCTCACCTTTTCTTTTCCGCACAAGCCTTTTTCCAGATGCCCCAAACAATCGGAAACAGGCTTCATCCGAGAATATGACTTTGCCCCAGTCCTCAGCAGTCCATTCGCCATACTTTTTGCAGAAGATCAGTCTGTCCCTGATGTTTTTTTGGAGAGAAATGGCTTCTTTGCTGCCTTTCTTGACACCAGGCCATCTTACAAAAGTCTTACAAAAGATTTGCTCGCACCTGCCTGCTGTCATTCCTAAACAAGCTCTGCACTGGTGGCACTCCGATCCCGCAGCTGTATCCTCTTTAGGAGACGATCCTGGCACTTGCTGGACTTTCTTAGACGCCCTTCTTAAAGAATTGCGCCTACTTAACAAAAATTGAACCTCTTTCCTTGAAGTTCTTGATGATCCTATAAATTGTTGATTTAGGTGCAATCTTAGTAGCCACAATATCCTTGCCTGTGAAGCCATTTTTATGCAACGCAATGATGGCTGCACGCGTTTCTTTGCAGGTCACCATGGTTAACAATGAAAGAACAATGATTTCAAGCATCACCCTCCTTTTAACATGTCAAGTCTGCCATTCTAACCCAATCAGCCTGACATAATGATCTCCAGCCTTGTGCTCTTCAACATTCTCACCTGAGTTAACAAGACGATTACTGAAATGATCTCAGCAGGTCCTTTAATGACAGCA
The DNA here is from genome assembly GCA_011419295.1 of Clarias macrocephalus. Taxonomy (NCBI): domain Eukaryota; kingdom Metazoa; phylum Chordata; class Actinopteri; order Siluriformes; family Clariidae; genus Clarias; species Clarias macrocephalus. The sequence goes on along the minus strand of JAAGKR010002115.1, from coordinate 33,376 downwards.
ATGAAATGCAGTGGAAAGTTTTTTTCGGGATTAAGTTAATTTTCATGGCAAAGAAGGACTATGCAGTTCATCTGATCATTCTTCATAACATTCTGGAGTATATGCAAATTGCTATTATAAAAACATAAGCAGCAACTTTTCCAATTTCCAATGTTTATGTAATTCTCAAAACTTTTAGCCATGACAACATTACAGCACAGTGAAATTATTATTTGTTATATATATCCCAGTGAGGAAGCTGGGGTCAGAGCTCAGGTTCAACCAGAATACAGAATACAGCACCTTACTCAAGAGCTCAACGGTGGCAACTTGGTGTTGCAGGGGGTTTGAACCGGTGACCTTCCAATCAGTAACAAAGTGCTTTAACCGTTTGGGTCATGGGGGGAAAAAAGGAAGTACACCCTCTTTAATTTGTAATTTTATTTATCAGAGCCTAAATACCAAATGTGCTTCTCTGTCAAAAAAAGATTTCAATATGTACTACTTTTTTCCCCACAAACATTTAGAAATCGTTTTGAAAAAAAAAAGTCCACTGTATTATTCAGTGATTCAGTATTTAGTTTTGTTTGCGCACGTTGTTTGATCCTGTCAATTTAATTGTCAGTTTGCTGCTGTGTTTGGGACCTTTTTCACATGATAAAATTTTGGGGTATTTTACTTTTTCCCTTGACTGTATACTAGATCAACAGCAGTTAGATGCTACTAGGTACAGTATGGTAATCATAAAGGGGTCATACAGTGAAGGAATGACCAGTGGTGAATTAGTTTTAATAATTGTAAGCCTGTTTATTTTAAATGCAAATAAACAAAAATTTACATGGTTTACATTTAAAGTGAATTCAAAGTGAATATACTTTTGCTTTTCTTATTCCAAGGGAATCAGTGCCTTCTTGGTACCTATGCCTCACCCAGGCCTGTCTCTTGGAAAGAAAGAGGATAAGCTTGGAATCCGAGCCTCATCCACAGCAAACCTGATTTTGGAAGACTGTCGTATCCCATTGGGAAATTTACTGGGCCAGCGTGGAATGGGATTCAAGATTGCCATGGCGAGGCTGACAGGCATTTTTAACCTTTTTAGCAAATGTCCACTTTTTGGTTCACACCAGTTATTTAATGACTATTTGTTGTAAGTACGAGATATATTTAGAAATAGAGAGTTAAGTTCCAAACACATGCCTGTGTACACAATCACTTGGCTTTATGTTAGAAACAGGTAGACAGAACGTGCAGAATAAAGGAAGGAGGTTTTCTGTATGCTATCAAGCATCAGACAAAGTAACATAAAATCAAGAGACATTCTAAAAATAAAAATGACTTGTATACATTGATACAGGAATGAGAAGATGGCAAAAAAAAAAAAAAAAAAAAACTGTTATTCCTGTGTAACATTTAGGTCCACTGTAGTCATAAGATACATATATAGCCAACGGATACTTGAATTGAGGTCATTTCTGGTGGATTTTTTTAGTTTGTTTTATTACACTTTTAAATGACCATTTTAGTTGTTGAATTAATAAAATAATGCTACTAGAGTAATGTTCTGTAAAGACCATTAATGAAATGATTGTCACATTTATATATTTAACATTGGCCTCACACAATCATGTTTTTTTTTTTTTTTAAATAGTGCTTAGGTTCCTAAGTGTGTCTGAAGCGTGGGTACCATAGTGTGATTTCTGTGTTTAATCTGTCATATGTGCATGTTTAACTGTTCATTTAAATATGTAAGGTATGAGTTTTTTTGTTTGTTTGTTTTTAACAGCAAACCCTGGACAGTGGGCGCATTGGTATAGCATCTCAGGCTCTTGGGATTGCACAAGCGGCTATTGACTGCGCAGCTGATTATGCTCAGAAAAGGATAGCCTTTGGGGCACCTATTGCAAAGTTGCAAGCAATACAGGTGCAGTACACAAGTAACAAGTTTCTTTCTAAATATGTCATCAGAACGCATTTAGGGGTTCCATCTAATACCACCTACCTCTGAAAGATTCTTAACCATCCACTTTATTAGAAACACCTAGACATTCCTGCAGCTATCTGCAAAAGCACAATAGATAGACAAACAAACAAACAGATACAGGTTGAGAGTATTTCTTATTGTTCAAATATCAGATTAAAAAAGTATGATGTCTGTCCAGATTAGGTGAGGTGACGGGTCTTTCTTGGAAAGCTCATTAATTTTAGTTACTTTATCGTTCTTGGTAGCTTAATTTTACTATTTTCCTTTGAAACACCTCTCTTTAATAGCAAAATATTTCCACTCACAGAGCTGTCACTTGCTCAAGGGGTTATGTTTTTCATACCATTACGTGTAAATTCTAGAGACTGCAGAAGTTCAGCAGATTAGCAGAAATCCTCAAGCCAGCCCTCCAGGTACCAATATTCTTAAGGTCAAAGTCACAGAGCAGCTCAGTGCGATTTTATTGCATCGCACTGCTGTCAAATGATGCAGAAAACTGCATGAATGTCCAGGTTTTAAGCGGATGGTGAGTGTATATTGGTGTACACAGTATATACATGAAGTATTTAGTTACTGATGTCATACTGTATAATTAATGCTATTGTAAGTCAAAAAAAGGTAAATCTTCAGTTAGGAATTTTCAACACTAGACTGGATTGTAACAGAAATATCTTGTCCAGTTTAAGCTGGCCGACATGTCTGTGGCTATAGAAAGTGCTCGTCTACTCACCTGGAGAGCTGCTCTGTTACGAGATGGAAAGAAACCCTTCTCCAAGGCTGGTCCTTTTTGCTGTTGCATATACTCCACATTTCTTTCATATGAAAAGTTATGAGATGCTTATCTCCATCTGCCTTTTTGTTGCAGGAAGCTGCTATGGCCAAGCTGGCTGCATCTGAAGCAGCAACATTTGTTTCCCATCAGGTAAGACACAAGCCCACACTATATATAGATAATGGAGAAGTAAGTGTCTAATCATTGTGTTGTTTCCATATGAAGGCCATTCAGGTATTGGGAGGAATGGGTTACGTAACAGACATGCCCGCTGAAAGACACTACCGCGATGCCCGCATCACTGAAATCTACGAGGGAACCAGCGAAATTCAGAGACTTGTCATTGCAAATCATATTTTGAAGGAATATCAGCAATAACTGGATGGCATGCAGCAAAGCATGTCAAATGAGCAACTCATCAACATTCATAAATGACTCTTAATATGACCGTGAGTGTCTGGGGATGTGCACAATGTCCCAAACACGTTCTGATTGTTGATCTTTTAAATGGTTTGTCCATGCTGTCATTTTTGGATATTTAAGGCTGATTACAACTTAGAGAAGAGCAGTGACTGTGGGACCCTCAGAGACATTCTTTAATTCCACAAGAGGGCAGGAGTGCCTTTGCTACTTGTTTTTCTCAGTGCAGGATCTGATTTCTGATACCGGGTATTCTTGAATAAAATTCTAAGATCATCATGGAAGGATTCTAATAAATAAAAGGATTACTTGAATATTTATCTTAAGAAACTTTAATTTGTTTTGGTTGCACATAATTATGATATCCTTACTAAGAAATTGTGAATAAATAAGGCAATTAGATAAGGGTTGTAATTTTTCTTAAATTGATAATTGAACACATTAACAATAACAAATTATTAAGAATTTGATCATTTTTTTTCTTCTGTATACGATTTTCAGTATTTAATCTGTTCACTATAGCGCATGGCATTCATGTATGTACTTGTGCATCACATACTATATACATAAATTATTTGACTTATGTTGCTCTGACATAAATTTCAAGGTTCATATACTACACTATAACGTACATACATATATATATATATATATATATATATATATATATATATATATATAACATATGTATATATATATATATATATATATATATATATATATATAATATGTATGTTATAATATAACATTATAACAATTTTGTTGAGATCTACTTACTATAAAAATAATGTGCAGGTGGTTGTTCAGAAACATTGTGAGAAACAATATAAAAAAAAAAACAATGTGAAAGTATAAATAGGTAAGTGTAACATCCTAAAAACAATGAGTCGACTTTTACAGGTTAAAATATTTGGACAAGGAATCAATTATATTCTTTCCTTTGTACACCACAATGGATTTGAAATGAAGGAATTAAAATGTAATTTAACTTTAGATTTTCAACTTTAATTAAAAGGGGTTTAACAAAAATGTTGCATTAACCATTTAGAAATTACAGCCTTTTTTTTTTTTTTTTTTACAAATTCCTTCATTTTTGCAGGCTTTGCAGTCATTACCCAACTGGTTTATTAACACCTAATGCGAGTAAGGCAGGAAAAACACACAAAACAATAAAGGAGACATTGTAGGAGTGGCCACATCAAATATTTGGTCAATTTCTAAACAAAATAATGCACAAGAGTGCTTAAAGGCAACAAAAAAGCCATGGAAGAAAACTAAAGTGGATCATCACAGAATTCTATTATTTATTACAAAAACTAAACCTTTACAACACCTAGTCAAGAACATGCTAGAGGATGTACGCATATCTTCTATTTTCCCTTAACCTCTCTTAATAGCAAAACATTTCCACTCACAGAGCTGTCACTTGCACAAAGGGTTATGTTTTTCATACCATGCTGAAGGATGTATGCATATCATCAGTAAAGTCTACAATGAAGCCTTTATGTGTGTAAATACAGTGGGTTTACCCTTGTATTGCACATTGGCCAGTAATCCGATTGTGCAGTAAGAAATTAAGATGTGCATGAAGTATAGACTTTCTGCTACTTTCAGCATTAATCAATTAGAAATTAGGACCATGTATTTTCTCAGACTCAAAAGTAATTGATTAAACTAATAATCATAAATATTAGGATTAGATTTGACATATGACTGCAGACATTTTGCAGTCAATGACTAAAATCTAGAACCTATGGACCCACTGTTTCATTGTAGTGGCAGGCAGAAGCAAACATATTTTTCCTTTGGCCTTTAATTAAATTCTATTAATAAAGCACTTTTAACAATGGTCATTGTAGCAAGGCAGTTTTACCACGTTTACTCGGTGGTTAGGGATTACAAGTTGCCATGTCGTGTAGCCATGTCTCAGGGAAGCACATTATTCTACCATTCTAATTTCCTGTTTGGTATCTGACATGCTCAAAATTCATTTTCTCTCCTATGGGATATATAAACACTCTTGTCTTTAGATATGGTTTCCTTTTCAATTTTGTCTCTGAGGTTCATCAGATTTACAACAGATGTCGGAATTCTGCTATTGTTTAGTGACATAAAAAATAACGCAAAACACTAAGCTGCACGCAAAATGACTAAATAAGAAAAATATATTTGAAACTCTATGACCAATAAAACAAAAAAATAAATACAATAAACTGAGATGTGACAGCAGCCTGGCACTTGAACGGCACCTCATTATTTAGAACTCCTAAATGTATACAGTCATGTTTTAATGTATGGATATAGATCTACTGGACCATTTATACTTAAAAAAATCATCAGGGCACCAGACATAAATTATTATTTCAAGAATTTATCATTTATATTTATAATCAGTTTTTAGTGAGGAATACTACTGCATTAGCATAGCGGTTGTGGCTAATTTAATTTGATAAATCTAATTAGTAAGTTTTCACATAAATGATGCAAACATGTAAACATTAACAATTAAACTCTGTAATGCTGTATATACATTAATCTCTTGTAAGTTGTATGAGTAAATATGTACATGCATGATAGTTATTTAACTTCAACAGCAATGTACCAAACTAGATAAATTATACCAGATTTAATTGCTCAAGTTATTATTCATTAGTAGCTAACTGATGAGTAATAACTGACAGTGGGTGGGAATTACATTACCTAATGCTTACAAATATTTAACATCTAGAACATTTAGTACTACAACACTAACATCTCTTGAAACAGTGATCAAGTAGTCAAATAAAGCTTTACATGGTGGACACACTAGTGATTTTTTAAGCTCCTTTTTCAAACTTGAAGCCATGAGTTCTGTCCATATGCTACAGGATACTTGGTAAGATTTGACCATGCTGAAAAGCTCAGGAGTCTTCAGTCATAATAGAGAGGAACTCCTCTTGACTAACTGAAAGAAAGAAAAACACATTAGGAAAGAGAATCAGTACAATGTTATAAGACATATTTTCAAAGTTATAAAGCAATAATTGCCATCCTTATTCCATAACTGATGAAAAAGTATATGGTTTGGGTTAATAATGCAATTTCTTGTATTTTCCCTATATCAGCAATGAACATTTAAGAGTTCAATAACTGATGCCCTTTTTAGACCTAGACTTTTAATTTCCTTTTTAGTTATTGTTTGTTTTTGATGTAAATAAGTACTTTCAAGCACATTTAACTGATTTGTTGGTGCTATTGATAACACGCAGATATTAGTCAGATTACAGAAAGGTCAAACCTTGCAGATGTTTATGCCATCCTAAAAGTATGACCATTTTAATACCCATTTAAAACGTAAATTGGGATATAAGACAGGTACAGAAATGTGTGTAACGCACATTTTGACATGACTTTAAATATAAAAAACCAAGGTATAAAAGGTGATAAAAGCACCCAATATAATTTTGCTATAAACTATTGCAAAACTGTTTTCTGACCGATATTAAAATGATAATTGCTGATTGTTGGCTATAAAATAAATGTACATAATTGAAATTTTCAGTAGGTCCATACCAAACAAGATACAGGTTGAAATGCATTAAGAAAGATATTGTCAATTCTAATTTGGTGCTTCACTTTAACAAGAAAAAAATAATCAAATAATTTTATGGAATGTATAATAGGTGACACATTACAACCTAGCCTGATTAAGCTTAAAGAGAAATTAGAGCTCAATATTCTTAACTACAAGGTATAGGAAGCTTCAAAAAGTTTTTTCCCCTAAAGAAAAAAAGAAGGGAAAAAAAAAAGATAAATCCATCTCAGATACTTACTCTCCCCATCTCCATCAGTATCAAACTCATCAATCATAGCCCTCAGCTCATTATCACTCATGTCTTCTCCTAACTCTCTGGCCACACGCCGCAGGTTCTTCAGGCTGATCTTTCCAGATTCATCATCATCAAATAGCTTAAATGCCTTCAGAACAACTTCTTTTGGGTCCCGAGCTAATATCCTGTCAGTCACTAAAAGAGAAAATATATGCACACAAATTATCTCTGACAGTTCTTAGTTTATTAAGAACAACTAAGCAAAACTGACTCTTCTCCCTGGATTTGCGGAGTCTGGCCTCAGGATGTCAGTGGAATGACATTCAAGTATGGTAATGTGAGTTACTTACCAACTTCTTTAAAAATTTCATAAGTTATTTTTCCAGTGCCTGTTTGACCAAAGTCTTTTAAGATCGCCATAACATCAGCTTTCTTCACATCAAAACCAAGGGCTCGCATTGCCACCTGCACAAACAATGTCAACTACATCAGCCAGCAAGTTTGAGAGAAGAGAGAGAGGATGAGTGTGCGTGTGTGTGTGTGTGTGTGTGTGTGGGGGGGGGGGGGGGGGGGTGTAGTAGTCTAGTTTAAACCACACTATGATCTAGATGTCAGTGAGTCATCGTATAAAATAAATGAATAAATAAAATTGGTTGAGGAAACGGACCATTGCTAGAGACGCCATTAATAATGTCTGCAGGGCAGAATTACGTCAATATCCATGAATGGTTTTAAAAAAGCAGTAAAATTTTAGCAGCCCTTCAAGGACAGTGATGCAGACTTGTTGCCATGTGACACTTAATATCACATCTAATTAAAACAAAGACTTAAATTAAACACAAACAAAGTAAATTATAAATGTTATCTACTGCACCGCACCAGGATGCACCTACACACATCCATAATACAGTTTCCACAATGTTTACAAATCTGAACATTACTTCAGTCTATTTGTTTGTGTTTTTAATCAAACCTTACAGTTATAAGATCTTTAAACTGTTACCTTTAGTTCATGATAGTCTATTTCTTTATCCTTATCGGTGTCAAAGAGTTCAAATGCTTCTCTAATCTCATCCTTCTGTTCATCAGTTAGTTCTCTCCTCTTTTTCTTGTTATTCTCAGCAGACAGCTCGGCCCTAAAGACAACGAGGAAACTTAATATTTATTTAGTTACCAATAATTTACTTAACAACATTAACCAGGTGAAACTTTGCTTTCAGAGATACGTTGTTTGACACGATAAGGCCTTATTAGCGTCTGTTGGATTATTTCATCTTAGCCAGTTAGTCATGTTAGTAAACATTTGATTATGAAGACAGAAATATACAAACATACAACAAAAATATATACCCGTTTACAAGTGCATCTCCGCCAAAGCTAACACGAAGCTAATATGCATTGTTAAATCCAACACTCTGGGAAATGAATAAAGGAAAAGCTAGATCAGCCGCTTCTTAGCTAGAAAATAATAAAAGTCACTACCTTAATGGCACACTCATTTTGACCATTTGCAGGAAACAGAAAAAGAAGGAATCAAGACATAGACACGGCTCCTGTCGGTGTGTTTTCTGTTTAAGCGTGTTTGCGCTCCTGCTCTCGAGGAGAACTTATTATTCCCCGCTTAGAATCCCGCCGTCTTCTTCTTCGGCTCCGGCTTCTTCTTCTTCTTGATGTGCTGTGGCGGTGGGCAAACAACCTATTGGTGCATTACCGCCACCGATTGGAATGAAATCTGGGTCAAGAATACAAGTATAACTCACTCGCTTAGCGTCTATACAGCTTTATCCTGTGTACAGGGTTGCGGGGGGCTTGGAGCCTATCCCAGGAGAGGGATAGAATTATGGGGGGCCTGAATATATACACAGACTCACACACTTATTCACACACTCCTGGCAATTTGGGAACGCCAATCTGCAGGAAACCAGAGCACCCAGAAAACATGCAAATTCCATGCACATAGCCCGAGGCAGGAATTAAACCCAGACCCTGGAGGTGCAGGGCGACAGTGCAAGGCCATAATGCCGCCCATATAACTAATCATATATTGTATATACACCAATCAGCCATAACTTTAACGTCACCGCCAGGTGAATTGAACAACACTGATCACCAATTATACAGTACATAAGTAAACTGATGACAGGCTCATCGGCACCCAAGTCTCAGCCATGTCTCAGCCTGTCTGGCTCAATCCCACAAAAAAAAAAACAATGCAGCACAATCATCAGAAAAAAAATCATTGCCCCAATAAGGTGGCTCCAGAGGGACTCAGCTCAAACTCTCCTCTACATGCAAAAATGCAAGGATATATGTATACACTGTATATTCATATAGACACACACACACACAACTATACTGCTAAAAGTATTCACTCACCCATCCAAATCATTGAATTCAGGTGTTGCAATTGCTTCCATGATTATGTTGTTGTTGTTCTTTCGGCTGCTCCCAGCAAGGGGTCACATACAAGCTTGGCACAGTTTTTCCGCCGGATGCCCTTCCTGACGCAACCCTGCCATTTTATCCGGGTTTGGGGCTGGGTTATAGGTGTATAAATTCATGCACCTAGGCATGCTGACTGCTTTTTACCATGAAAGAATGGGTTGCTCTCAGGTGCTCACCGAATTTCAGCATGGTACCGTGATAGGATGCCACCTATGCAATAAGTCCAGTCGGGAAACAGGTGAGAGAATCCTTTTTTATATATAAATTAGAGTTTGTACAATTGTTTGGGCAGCAGGCAACAGGCAGCAGGTGGTGCGAGGCTTGTGGTGGTTGCACGGGTAGTCATATGCAATTATCAGCTTTTATGTAATACTGTGGGCATGTCACAGGTGTTCCTACCCGTATGTAACAGTAGGCAGCATCGTCTTCGGTGGAAGCCGCAGAGCCATGAGTTTTCTCTTGTAAGTTATAAGAGAAGAGATTTTCTATGCAGCATTTAACACTATGGACTCAACTACCACATCTTTAAAACATTTTCAATGTAAACAAGTTTTAACATTGAACTAATTTTAACATTGATCCAGCTTTCATATTTTTAAAACCACTAAACTGTGACATACTGTACAATTCAATAATACATCCCTCTGTTCATGGTCTCTATAAATCTTCTCCCTTCTCTTTCACTATTCTACTGACAGCTGCTGTTTTGTAATACTTGCCTGGAATTAATTAGATTATTCCTATATATTTATTTTGTCTCAAATGTTAATAAGCTCTTCATCATTAAACACCATCCAAATTTACTGTAACTGTGTTAAGTCATGTCCTACACATGATAAATGACTGAACAGTTTTAATTAATACTAAATAAAACTTTTTAACATAATGAAATACACAAATACAGTTTGTCCAAAGAAAGTTTTGAAAATACAGTTTGAAAAAGAAATGAACAGTTTTAATTATAAATCATGCTTTAAAGCAAACCAATACATGAAAATTAACAGGAAATTAGCAAAAACTGATATTTTGCTGAAGAATAAAATATTAAAAATATTTTAAGCACTAAAATAAAACACAATTAGCATGTAATTGTCAATGCTGTCAATTGAGTCACCACGAGATGAATTTCTTGATGGAGTTGACACCTGACAATGTTGAAAAAATGAATGCTAGCTAACTTCTGAAATACTGTACACGTGAGAGCTAGTTTGTTTTTCCATAATTTCCTACATACATATTTAACGTGTTCAAAATTCATTAATTATTCTAAAAATCAGTGTCAAATCTTTACAACATAAAAAAACTATGTTTGACTCCCTGTTTGTTCTATAACCTGTTCAACTGCTCAAGTTTCTTGGCAGTTGAACAGGTTATAGAACAAACAGGGAGTCATACGGGGGCCCTTGGAGTTTCGTTTCACTACAAGATTGCCTGCTGTTATATATGATTTTTTCCCCCATGTATTTTAATCAGTCTTTAGCCATTTGAAGATGCAAACCCTTTTGCTTCACAAGTACTTTTTCAGGTCTAGTGAGCACACTATCAATAAAAAACTTTTTAATTCACACCTTTGCCTTTTGAAAGCTGGAGTTTGGACAGAAGCTGTTTTTTTTTTTAAATCTTAATAAATCTACTGAAATTATTATCCATGTAAGTCATAACTCAACCCAACACAGAATTTGGGGCAAGAAGAGACATTAGAACTCGTCATGTTAAAATGCAAGAAACATGAAAGAGAGAAGAAGACAACATATAACTACTATCTAATGTTTCGAGACATGAGCGTTATCAGTTTCTTTTTTTAGTTTCAGTTCAGGATATGCGAGGTTGTATTTTCTTGGTTGTTTTAAACGTATTTAATAAAAGCCTGATACACTCTCCGTACCAGTTGGTGGCGGTAGAGCACCAGTTTGTTGTTTGTGAACTGTCAATAAAGAAGACGACCGAACGAACCCTTGGATACATGGTATCACTTTTTCTTAAACGGAATTCCATCTTAATAAGACATTTTCATTAATTTTGTTTAAATAAGATCGATATTCTGGTAATTTTCCGGCCTGCACCAGGAAGTGAGCATAAGGAATATTCGGCTACATTTATATGCTAAACTCGGATTATGAAAGATAACTTAAAACTGTAAGTTTTTTTTTTTTAAAACAGATTCAGCCTCTGCACTTAGACTACAGTAATTCTCGGACATTATCTTTATAAAATTACAAGATACGTTCAATGTCTTCATTAGTGATTATGCATCCTAAGGAATGTAATAATTATAATATCGATACAATCGGGTAAGATTTTAATCAGTTTTAGACTTACACCAATATAATTTGCGTTGTATTGTTTACAACCTAATTCCATGTAAACTTTACATTTAAAATGAGAGGTTTTTAAATTATATGTGGCATCGGCACTCACTGGCACCTCCATTAGTTATACCTTCCAACCTTTGGGTGGCTGTAACAGATACAGTGGGATGCGTAAGTTTGGGCAACCTTGTTATTCTTCCTGATTTTCCTGTATCAATCGTTACTTGTTACGATAAAAAAAAATTCAGTTAAATATACCATATAGATGAGACACACAGTGATATTTGAGAAGTGAAACGAAGTTTATAGGATTTACAGAAAGTGTGCAATAATTGTTTAAACAAAATTAGGCAGGTGCATAAATTTGGGCACTGTTGTTATTTTATTGATTCCAAAATCTTTAGAACTAATTAATGGAACTCAAATTGGCTTGGTAAGCTCAGTGACCCCTGACCTCCATATACAGGTGAATCCAGTTATGAGAAAGAGTATTTAAGGGGGGCAATTGTAAGTTTTTCTCCTCTTTGAATATTTTCTGAGGAGTAGTAACATGGGGGTCTCAAAACAACTCTCAAATGAGCTAAAAAAAATTTTGTTCTCCATCATGGTTTAGGGGAAGGATACAGAAAGCTGTCTCAGAGATTTCAGATGTCTGTTTCCACAGAACATATTGAGGAAATGGAAGACCACAGGCACAGTTCAAGTTAAGGCTCGAAGTGGCAGACCAAGAAAAATCTCAGATAAACAGAAGCGACGACTGGTGATAACAGTCAGAGTCAACCCACAGACCAGCACCAAGGACCTACATCATCATCTTGCTGCAGACAGAGTCACTGTGAATCGTTCAACTATTCAGCGCACTTTACACAAGGAGATGCTGTATGCGAGAGTGATGCAGAGGAAACCTTTTCTCCACCCACAGCACAAACAGAGCCGCTTGAGGTATGCTAAAGCACATTTGGACAAGCCAGCTTTATTTTGGAATAAGGTGCTGTGGACTGATGAAACTAAAATTGAGTTATTTGGGCATAACAAGGGTCGTTATGCATAGAGGAAAAAGAACACAGCATTCCAAGAAAAACATCTGCTACCTACAGTAAAATATGGTGGTGGTTCCATCATGCTGTGGGGCTGTGTGGCCAGTGCGGGGACTGGGAATCTTGTCAAAGTTAAGGGGTGCATGGATTCCACTCAATATCAGCAGATTCTGGAGACCAATGTCCAGGGTACAGTGACAAAGCTGAAGCTGCGCTGGGGCTGGATCTTTCAACAAGACAACGACCCTAATCACTGCTCAAAATCTAGGAAGAGGAACAAGTACAACATTTTGGAATGGCCATCTTAGTCCCCAGACCTGAATATAATTGAAAATCTGTGGTGTGAGTTAAAGAGAGCTGTCCATGCTTGGAAGCCATCAAACCCGAATAAACTAGAGATGTTTTGTAAACAGGAATGATCCAAAATACTTTCAACCAGAATCCAGACTCTCATTGGAAGCTATAGGAAGCGTTTAGAGGCTGTTATTTCTGCAAAAGGAGGATCTACTAAATATTGAGTTCATTTCTTTTTTGTGGTGCCCAAATTTATGCACCTGCCTAATTTTGTTTAAACAATTATTGCACACTTTCTGTAAATCCTATAAACTTTGTTTCACCTCTCAAATATCACTGTGTGTGTCTCCTATATGATACATTTAACTGAAAGTTTTATCGTAACAACTAACGATTTATACAGGAAAATCATGAAGATTAACAAGGCTGCCCAAACTTACGCATCCCACTGTACCTGCATTTACATTGGTTCATATGGGAAAATGCGCTTTGCAAACACATTTTCACCTGAACTGATTAAATCTGCATGCCTAGGTACCAATGTATTATTATTATTATTATTATTATTATTATTATTATTATTATTATTATTATTGAAAAGCTCTATCTCATCATGGACTTGGGGAAAATAATGCGAAAAGCAACGTCTGTTGTTCCCAATAAATTCTCCATGATGGCTTGAGGATGCCTATAGTGACGCTCCACAGTGAAGGTTATTTATTCCCTTCATTACAAAAGGTGTTTACTTGCTCCTGTGGGGAGTCTTGCTGCTGCTTAGATTTGTCTTTAAGTAATATTCATGCCCCTTTTTTTTTGCAATACATTTACCCGTTATTTTTGATCCATTGTAATTGCATCACTTCATTTTAACAGGCAGGACAGCAAATGAATGTGTAAATGTGGAACATAGAGCTGTCTCAGCATTTTTGATTGGTCAGTTGTATGATTTTATAAAATATCTTTACATCAATTTGACGTGGGCCGTGTTGCCTGTTTGTAACCCTTACAGATGTCAAGTGAAGGATCAAACTTTTCTAGCTACCACTTAGATGAGAAGGCTTTCCAACTCTGCTGCAAGCATTTTCTACAGCAGTCTGATGTCATCAGAGACGGATGGAGTTGGGCTGAGGTTAAGGTGTGGTAAAATACTTTTTTTCAGATAATAATTTGAAAGCAGAGCTGTTAGATTAAATACATCTTTGAAATATCTTTGAAATGTAAGATATGGTTTAATTTTTATAAACAATATAATTCTATTCTGCCCTGCGATGGGTTGGCACCCTGTCCAGGGTGTATCCTGCCTCATGCCCTAAGTCTCCTGGGCTAGGCTCCAGGCCCCTGTGACCCTGAATACAGGATTAAGTGGTAATGATGATGAGAGTGATGATAATTCTATTCTTTCTATGATTTAGGGTTGCGAGGAAAGATACTTGAAAAAGACTGTCATAATGTCTGGAAGATTCTATTCTTTGCTTAATGACAAAGATGATGATGGGATGAATGCAGTGACAGGAGCAGATGAGGTACAAATCTGAGCATTTTTGTTGTTATTTGACTTAGATATTAAAAAGATAGGGTGTCTTTAATGCATATTTTGGACCACGGCATCCAACTATTGATTTGAAAACCTAATTTGACTGTCATAAGAACAAATACACTATCAGACCAAAATCCTATGGACAACTTTTTATCACGCCAAGAATGATAATGACATGCAGTATTTGTGAGGCCTGTTGCATGACCCATTTTTCACAGCTTAACCTGCTGGATAGATGGCACCATTTTTATATATTACTTCTCCTAGAATACCAATAATATTCTGGTAGAGGTTGAATGTTGTTTCCATTACTGCATGTGTCCCAGATCCTGTGGCAGCAAAAGTAAGCCTAAACTACCCCTGCTCTTTCATGTTTTACTGGTATTCAGTGTTTCCCACAGGTCTGAAATATTCTTGCGGCAGTAGCCAGTGGAATAGGCCGGCATTAACTGCCAGCACAAAAGTGGTCTACTACATACCACAAACAAGAAATACACATAGCCTTTAACACAATATTTAGATTTATTTGAAATCTCTATTAATTTCACATTTCAGAGATCCAACCCACTAACAGTCCCCTTCATCTACTCGTACATATGTGTACTGTATACTCTTGGATTTTCAAAAATCCTTTTATCAGACAGAACTGTAGAAATCTGCAATCAATTTCTCTAAAACAGACAGCCTAGAAAGCTTACATATAGGTTTAAAAAGACAAAAAGCTCCATCTAGTAAAATCAGTGTCATCCCACTGCTGTCAGAGCAAACATTCCAAAACCTGACACTAATGTGGACTGTTTGCAATTAAAGAGGTGTTTAATTTGGGCTTTTATTTAAGGGACTGGACACATTTTTGTAGCACTGGAGAAAATTTCTGCTAACCAAGGAGTTGTTAGTTAAAGCTAGACAGAGTTCCAGTCTGCGACGGTGTAGTCACAACCTATAATTTAATAATATTAATGTATATGAAAGAGCTTTAGAAGTATTTTATACAGCAGTTAGTTAATACAGCTGAAAATACACAACTGTATATGCCAATTAATAATTATAATATTTTATTATTAAGTTTGATTACTGCATTATGTAAATTCATGTTTAATATGTGTGGTTTATCAATGTACAATAGGGTAAACACAGATTTATGATGTGCTGTGAATGACAAAAATACTTCTCTCATGCATAGAGTATGCTTCAGTTTTATATAGAAGGCATTATCGTGTTACTATAAAGCTAGGTGCACAAACAATTGCAAACACTTTATTAAAAGCACACAAGAGCTCAATATCCTCCATCATTCTCAAATGGAAGTGATTTGGAACAGGCAACAAGTCTTTCCAGATCTTTCCACCCAGCCAAACTGAGTAAATTGGGTCACTGAGTTCTTATGTGGAAATGGGAGAGACTCAAATTAGGCCTATAAGGTTGAGCACACAAAGGACACTCAGGCCATGAGAAACAAAATCCTCAAAGACTGAACTAGATTCAGAAAGATTCACAGAAACTCCACACACACAGTAACCTGGAATCTCCAAAAGAGCGCAATGATGCATACTGCAGCATCTCTCATGATCTGTGCTCCATAAATAAATACCTGATAATTGCTAAAGTTAAGCCAAATTAAATTGCCATATTCTAACTTTTTGCAATATTATCTTTTCTTTGAAAATATGACAGGCATTGAAATATACATCTAATTGGAATCTAATAGACTGGCTAGTTAATATAGCATTCATCTGTTGAATCTTATCTACAACGTCAAGAACAAAAAAAAGGCTCCCTTCTATTTTTTTCCTTTATCTAGATGGATGATGAGGCAGCTGGGGCTTATACAATAGGTGCGTCCCAGGTTTTAATGCAATACGAATATCATGTTTTATACTCCCTGAGTCATCAGGTTCCTGTTCTATACTTCAGAGCATCTACATTAGGTATGATATTACTTTATACAGATTTTTTTTTTGGGGGGGGGGATGGGTTTGAGATTATTAAAATAAGCTGATTTGTCATCTGATTAGTTGCAGTCTGATGCTTGCATTTGCTCTGAACTCTTCCATGGCATAGATGGAAAGCCCTTGACCCTTGAAGAGGTTTGGAGGAATGTTCACCCAAACTACAAACACAAACTACCACAAGGACTGTGGGATACACTGACTCAACAGGTGCCAGTCATCACTAGATCCTTTCCATTGTATTATGTGCATTGTGTGGGTGTCTATTGTTTATTCTTGTGTATTGTTTTACACAGTGAAATGTGTATGATCAGATGAAACTGCAGGTGCAATTGTTATGATGGGAACCATCCAAATTATTGTACTGTAACTGCCCAGTGACCCAGCCTTCTGGCGAAAATGGCTGAGTAGAATTCCGTTACTACAATTATACAATCTCAGTTACATCACATAATCTGATTCACAGACAGTTTGCAAGGTCATAGGGATATTCTTTAAAGATAAATGTATAAAGCTTAACTTATCTGTGGAATTTAGATCCCGAACATTGAGTCCTCAGAAGCTATTTGAAACCATAAATTTGAAAATGCCCCTTCTTTCTAACAAACCAAAATGCATGAAGCAGGTCTTATGGGCACCACTATTAAGCCAGAGGAAGGGCTATGCAAATTGTTCCCTTCAACTTTCTCGCCTGAAATGACATCATCAAATGGTGAAATTTTAATGCCATGTTTAATCTCAACAAAATGTTAAAGGGATGAAAGGAATGGGAAATATTTTTTCTATTTTGTTTATGCAGACATTCACTGGAGTCTCATTTGAATGTCCAAAAT
The DNA here is from genome assembly GCA_011419295.1 of Clarias macrocephalus. Classification (NCBI taxonomy): domain Eukaryota; kingdom Metazoa; phylum Chordata; class Actinopteri; order Siluriformes; family Clariidae; genus Clarias; species Clarias macrocephalus. Next base: position 16,011 of record JAAGKR010002115.1, on the reverse strand, counting down.
GATTTGTGTGTATGCAGTTAATATATGGATATGCATAGGAATATGCAGTTCTGAAAAACAAGAAGGTATATGCTGTACACCTGCATATACCCTGCACTACACCACTGGCTCTAGGCAAGAATAAGATAAGGTGGAACATAACCTTATGTTATTTAAAAATCTTTTGTGTGTATGTATGTCTGTGTGCGTGTTTGTGCAGGAGCACCCTTTACTAGGCCAACCCTTCTTTATGCTTCATCCATGTCACACTGAAGAATTTATGAAGCCACTTGTCAAAAAACGGTAATATTTCACTACTGTACTGTACAACTTTATATTTGGGGAAAAAGCTCATTTTAATTTTGGTCTTGGAGGAAAATACAGTCTTGGGACAAATAGGAAAAAGGACTAATGCACTATTTGCACGAGATTACTATTACCTAGGGACCTCGTGTGATTTAGAAATTAACCCCTCTGAGTTTTGTGTGGCGCATTCGCACAGGATAAGCAAAGCCTGCGATTTTACTTGAATTCACTGATTTATTTCTCGGATAATAGTAATACTAATCTTGTGCGAATAGGGCTTAAGACAAATTATGAAACAGTGGGAAACTGGTAAAAATTGGAGGGGAAAACCAGCATGCAATGTGTGCTTTAAACAGATTACACAGATCTCTACAGTTGGGTACATAAATATTTGGAAAATTAAACAATTTATGGAATTTGGCTTTTGTAGACCTCAAAAAATGATTGAAGTGTAGTTTAAAAGTGGCATTAACCATTTAGGAATTTCTCCCATATTTTACATCGTCTCCATTTTTATAGGTTCAATCAGTAATCGGACAATTGACTGATAAGCAGTTTCATGACCAGGTGTGAGCTTTTTCCTAATTTTTTCCATGACAGATTATGAAGGGTAAATAAAAGACACAAGATCTGGAACTGATTCCCTGTGTTAAAGTTGCATTTGTTAGCTGTTCATGCTAACTTTCAATATGCAGTCCAAAGAGTTGTCAGTGCAAATGAAGGAGGTTATCATTAAGTTTTGGAGTTTGGAGCCTTGTACTCTGGCTCCAATCCTCACCAAGTGCAAAACCTCAGTCAATATGCCGATTTTAAATTCAACTAGATTTAGACTTTGGAGTCACCATTAGAGTCAATCACTCCACCCCTACCTAATATGTACAGAATATACATGTATACACTGTGGACATATCAAGTCCCTAGAACTCACATTCTTCACAAATGACTGGGGACATGGTTATTGATGTGGCAGGGTTTTTTTTTTGTTGTCATTATTATTATTTATTTATTCATTTGCTTGGTCAAAAGTATGTGGACACCTGACCCATATGTTTTAGTTGAACATTCCATTCCAAAACCATGGCCATTCATATGGAATAGATTACATATTAATTCCATATTAATGCTCTAACAGCCTCCTCTCTTCGGGGAAGTCTTTCCCATTGGATTTTGGAACATGACTGTGGGGATCTGTGCACATTCATCAATTAGTGAGGTCAGACACTGATGTTTGGCAAGGAGTCCTAGCATGTAGTTGGCGTTTCAATTCATCCTCCATGTGATCTGTCTGGTCAAGACTCTGTACAGGCCATTCATCGTCTTCATCCTCAGCAAGCCATGTATTTACAGACTTTGCTTTTTGAGCAGGGGCATTGTAATGTACTTGCAGCACATTCATAACCTTCTAAACAATTCTGTCTTGTCAACATTATGTCAAATGTTAGGTGTGATTGTCAGACGTCAAAAAGTCAATCAAGCAGTGGATGTTGATAATTTGTTCCTACTCTATCACCATGTGAATCCTGCTGCTTTATTCTTTTCCCCACATCAACACTATAGGGTACTAAAATTATCAGGTGTCTCTAGTGTCAAATTGTGATATTTTTGCTTTTTTAAATTTATAATACATTTTATTTATATTATATATTAATTATTATAAATAATAAACTGCTGTTTATAGATGGCAGCAATTCTGTATGGTATTACATTGTTAACATATGACCGATTTTTGAACTAGGCTTTTGAACATGTTTCTAGTGTAACATATGGACTGTGCTGAAACTACATGACAGTCTCAGCTGATTACTTAAAGTGTTTGTTATACTATTTTATACTTTGTGTTGTTACAGGAAAGTAAACTACATTGCCACATGGCTCAGTGTGGTAGGGCCTGTGGTGGGATTGGACGTGCCGCTTAGCTATCACACAGCATTGACTGCTCCTGACTGATTTACTTTCATGTTGATCTTAAATAGCTGTATGATCTGTCTATACTTGCCATGCCTCTCTTTTGCATACTTGATAAAGAAGAGAGAATGAAGATATGGGCAAGGCTATTGCAACGCCTAAAGTTGGTTTAAATCTTGTGTCAAAGAATTTACTCACCACTACTGATTTCATTTTTTCTGTATCCATAGCTTTATCTTATATCTTTTTCTTCTTTTCTTTAAACAGACATTACATACATTACATACATTAAAAAATGTAAATAAACAAAGGACAGCATCAGAAAGGTGCTGTTTATAAAACAGCTTATTTAAATTATACTTTTTTAAATTCCCTGGTTCGTAAGGAAATTTAGCTAATTAGCACTTTTAAACCACAGTAAGAAATGGTATAAATGGGTGTACTTGAAAAAGTATTTATACTCCTTGAACTTTTGCACATTGTCACGTTACAGCCACAAAATGTATTTTATTAGGTGACAGACTAACACAAAGTGGTACATGATGGTGAAAAGTAAGGAAAATGATAAATGGTTAAAAAAATGTAATATAATATTTCATATTAATATATTCAATTAAAAAATCTGAAAAGTGTGGTGTCCATTTGTATTCAGCCCCTTTTACTCTGATACCCGTAAAATCCTGTGGAACCAATTGCGTTCAGAAGTCACCTAATCATTAAATAGAGTCCACCCGTGTGTGATTTAATCTCAGTATAATCCCATCATGGAGTCCAAGGAACACAACAGACAAGCTTAAAGCAGGGTTAGGTTATAATAAATAAATAAATAAAAATCATCCCAAGCTTTAAACATCTCACAGAGCACTGTTCAGTCCATCATCTGAAAAATGATGGAAAGAGTAAGGCACAACTGCTAACCTACCAAGACATGGCCGTCCAGCTCAACTGAGTATTAATCAGGGAAGCAGCCAGGAGGCCCATGGTAACTCTGGAGGAGCTGCAGAGATCCACAGCTCAGGTGGGAGAATCTGTCCACAGGACAACTATAAGTTGTGCCCTCCACTAATCTGGCCTTCATGGAAGAGTGGCAGGAAGAAAGCCATTGTTGAAAAAAAAAAAAGTCCTGTTTGCAATTTGCGAAAAGCCATGTAGGAGACACAGCAAACATGTGGAGGGAGGTGCTCTAGTTAGATGAAACCAAAATGTAACTTTTTGGCCTAAATGCAAAACACTAACACTGTGTATGGTGCTTATGGTAATTACCTTTCAAAAGAGAAGCTATAATTAAAGATTTTAGATAGATAGATAGATAGATAGATAGATAGATAGATAGATAGATAGATAGATCCCAAAGGACACTCCAGGTTTACAACTTGAAATGTTGTAAATGTACTGTAAACCAAATTAGACTTTGTTCCAGTGATGAACATAGTGCAACTGTATGATTTATTACTGTATTTTATTGCAACCTTCCATTTCACAGAAAACTATCAGCAACTTTGGTGGCCAGAGTTTCATTGGAAATATATAATAAAACATTTAAGGCATTATATTTGGTTGGCTGAATTTTACAGTCTACAACAGCTCATAGTAAATCTCAAAGTGTTATACTTGTACATAATATTTTAATCAAGATACATTTAAGGAAATTATCATCACATATTCTTGCCTCTTGCATCAAGTTTAGGGTGGAATAGTTTAAAGTGGATCATTTATAATGCATATTAGTATTAACCCACACAAAAAAGTCAAAACCATAGGCTGATTTTACTGACAAGTTTTCCAAGGTGTGAGAGTATCGTAACACTCATAATAGCTGCTATTATAATCCATTACCATATACAAGGGTGAAATCCTCAAACATAAGGGGGGACACAGTGGAATGTTGTAACAAACGTACAATAAAAAAAAAAAGAATATACAGCAACATCACAGTGCTTGTTTGCACCGTTCATGGATGTAACATTATTATAGAGCTCGTGCAGTCACATGCCCCAGATCAAAACATTCACTATTTTGTAAGGATGGTGCACTGACAGATTTAAAATATACTGATAATTACAGCAAACTTAATGTTAATTGATCATTTAGTAAAATTTTGAACGCTTGCCCACAATATTAAGCATGTCTGCAATGAAAATGGTCACGGTAGCTAGTATAGTCCACTGGAGCACTCGTATAAATTTGCGAGAAAAGTTGCAAAAAGGTTTTCTACGAATCCACCAAAAACGTGACGTTTCTCATTCAAGTATTTAGAATCACATGATAGATGGCAGTGCAGTATTTCATGTGCCGCCTACAGAGAGCTCACTGTTATTGCATTTAAGAATAGTGGTGTGGCAGCAAAGTGGCCTGTTCTGGACTAAAACTGTGCGGCCAAAAGAGCCTGGTTCCTGAATGTTTGCATTGATCTAGATTAAGCTACCTGATGTAGAAAGCTCACTCTCATCTGCACATTCTAGGCTATGAATGAAATTACTTTTATTACTCCTAAAGGAAAAAATATATAATTAAACTGGCAAAAGACAATGATAAGTTAGATTACATTATACATTGTTGAATTCTATTGATTTATTGAGGCCAATGATCCTAGGGCCTGAAAGCTTTGATAGAGCGGACATATTCATAGTACTGTAGACAAATCATTTCTATTATATACAGCCAACCAGAAGTAGCAGTAAATAAGAAGACTTGACATAGTACTTTGAAACATTTGATAGTACTTAGTACATACTTTGTGCCTCATAAAAATAGCTGGATTTCTTCAGCCTGCCTCAGTATATGTCATCCTCCAACTACTTCTCATTGTATCTAGATGTATCCACAGCTGAGCCTGTATTGCTTGCTCGCAGCATCATGCTCTTGTGTTTCCCGTCTGGATGAGCATGTTCTTTTAGGTTAAGATATAATTTGTTAAAAAGCAGAGTGTACACTCCCTAATTAATTTTACAAACAAACAAAAGTTTTGGATATGGTGAAAAGGATTATTGTTGTGAGACAAAATACATATGAACTAAAACATACAAATGAAATAAACAAGCTAATTAATTTTGCTGCAGATTAAATTTAATGACACCTTCCTAAAATTTCGAACATTTTAAGACTTTTTAAGGATCTGCAGGGCCCTAGAGCCAATTCTTTCCCAAGCCTACCCTGTGCACAGTAAAAGAATCCTGTAAAGAATGGTTGTACTTTAGCTGGGTCACTGATTTACCATAACAACTTAATATAGGTTGTATCCACTTCTTGAGAGAGGTCAAGTGGTACTAGATGGGCTGGTTAGGGCATGTCAGAAAATTCTGATGATCTGGGAATTCTACACACAACACTCTCTAGGCTTTACACAGAATGGTGCAGAAAAAAAAATCAGAGAATAAACAGAACGAAATTAATGGATGAAACTCAATGTGGTCTTGTGACTATCATTGGGTTTTTTGTTGATTTCTTTGTTATTTTCTTCAAAAAATTGTAAAGAAAAATAAGTCGGGACTACAGAAGGATTGTCTTGGTGGACCTTAATGTTTCTTTATGTGTGGAAAAATGTGTAGATCCAAACAAAAATATTTTTATGCCTCATGACTTTAAAGCCTTTCCTTTTATATATATATATATATATAACAAAAATGTATTCAAAAATGCAACTAAAGCAAAAAACTGATCTATTGTTTTTTTTTTTTTTTTACTTTTCTGTAATCAATACTGTTTGTTATAATTTCTACACACTTAAAATTCCCCATATATCCTCATGTAAATTCTGTTAAATATAGACTTGAATTAAAGCCTTAGGCTTAAAGACTCAAGACTTGACTTGGACCAGAATGATTGCAAAGCAAGTTACATCATCATCTTCCTAAAATCCCACACATTTTTTATTAGCAAGAACACACATTATTTAATATTGATTTTAAAAAAAGGCTGCAAAGGCAGGAACACAAAATACTTAAATACTGTGGTAAACAGAAAAGGCAATCTAAAAACAATTGAGAAGTTATAAATGTGTTGGCGTGGAGACGTCTATTCAAACATTTATTCAGGCTACAGCTACTCCGAAAATAAAATGGTGAAAGCCATGATGATACAGCAAATGGCCACATAAGGACTTTTTCTTTCACCTAAACATATTAGAAGACATAAAATAGAAAATATAATACTTAGTTTAATAACAATTTTAATCATCTTTCATAATGCTCTGTAAAAAATACATACCTATTCTTGCACATTTCCAGAATATCCCAAGAAACCTGTGAAAAAGTGAGAAAAAATGTTGCCGCATGAAACAAATATACACTTCACCCTACCTCCACACACTTAAACAACATCCCACCAAGTAATTGCTGTAAAATACAGTAGATAATAACCCTGTAGAAAAGACTTCAGATACATACCCTGTTTTGTTCTTGTCAAGCAGACTTGGTGCTAGAGCTCTTATGTAGGCACAGGTGCAGATAAGCAACAAGATGACCGTGAGTAAGCTCTGGAAATTGAATATGGCAGACTGCAAAAAAATTGAGACACATGATTATTTATTAATCATGTTTCATGGCATTTCTCAATCAAACAGTAGGCAGGCAATAATTCCCATTAGTTCATACAAATGAGTAAATTTAATCTGTGGCAACTTTGCTAATTTATCTAAAGTTTGCTAAGGTTACCATATTAGAGTATTGAATGTATATCAAATTTTTTAAAATTAAAATATTTAGTAATTTTTTCTTATTCGTTTGAAAGTTTGTTATTCTATTAGCAGACCATTTTGCTTCTTTTTCAATCATTTTAATTAATTATTTTTATTCCTAATGTATTATTCCTAATGAACAAAACTATTTAAAGCTTAAAATAGTTTAAAAATAAATAAATAAAATTGGTACAAGTTAAGGAATCAGGGGCAACATTTTTTGCTATAGGACATACAATTTTGATACATATAGGACAAAACATTAAATGCTGCCCCATGCCTCCATTAGACTAAGCCACTTATCCCTCATAGACTGGCACGAGTAATTTTGCACCATGTAAGAAAATGTTATGTATCTATGTGGTACAGTCTTCACCGCAATATAGATCAGAAGAAAAAATAAAAGAAACATAATTAAGGTCACAATCGAACCCTAAAAACATCTGAGACATTCTCTCCTTCCTTAAACATATTCATGTTTAAACTGGAATTGGGTGTATTCTACACCACATTTATTTATTTTATAGTTAACCTTACTACTATGGCAGGGAAATTCTGAAAAAAGCAGGGCTGATAATACAACAACAACTAATAAAGATTTTTTTTGGTTTGTTTTTAACTAACAAATAATATGAACAAATAGCAAGTTTCAGAAAATGTTCTTAATTTAATTCATTAAGAAAGGAAGGAAGGAGGGTTGGGCAGGTCATCTACTTTATCCCAGAAGAAAATTTTACATATTTAATAACTGGCAGACACTTGTGATTTTATTGATTATGTATGATGAAAACTCACACTATAGGTTTAATCTCTGCTTACACTGTACAATAACTGGGCAAGATTTAAACAAAGCTACTTTTTGCAAATTTACACTGCAGGTCTCTCAGCAGTTTAACTTAATGTGGGTCAATAGGGATTTTTCTCTCTGCCACAATACTACATATGTGTACTCTATATTGGCAAATACCCAAATGGACGTACTTTTGCTCATATTCAGACTGACAAAAAGGAGCATTGGTGCATCCCTAAATAAAATTAAGAAATTATGGCAGTTAAAACAATAAAAAAAACTGAAATAAAAGTGGAACTATTATGCTCTGAGTTAAGTCTTAGAGGTCTCCAAATTACACGCATGTCTGCTAATGCTGGTGAAGTACTCAGCACAGATGTCGGTATGTCTGAATTTCCTTCTGTTTCACTCTTTTTCCAAACACGCTGTATTAATGTCTGTAGCTTTGAATGAACTGCAGTGAAAACAAAACTGTTTTTTCCTAGTCAATCAGAATGCAGGACTAGAAGTGGGTAGGAAACAAACAGCTCTTTCTGGGCTCAGTAGGGCCCACTTATCAGTTGTTATTTTGATTAAGTTTGTGTCTAAATTTCCTTTAAGAGCAAGTTTTTTTTTTAATTGCAATTGCAAAGTGGGGACAGAAAATGCTTGGACACCTTAATTGCTGCTTGCATCTGTATTTACAGCAGTTGAAATGCAACACATTATTTTATGAGGAATATTTTATTATATTCCTCATACACTGTCAGTCCAAAAAAATAAATAAATAACACATAAATAAATAAAGTCACCATTTGGATTTTAGTATGAATTTTTCAAGCCTTTATTTGAATAATTACTGACAACAATTCTTTAAACCCTAACTAACATAGTGAGAAGCTTCTCTTTTCTAAACATCCGGGTCAGAAAACATATCCCCTGGGTTTAGAGAAGTTGTTTCAGAAGACTTAAGTTTTTGGCCTGCTTCAAACAAAGCAAACAACTAATGAGATTGCTGAAAATACTAAACTACTGGAATACGGTTAAGAACTGTCCAATATGTTATAAAAACCTGCAATGATGGTGCTGAACTGCCATCTTTGTAGAAATGTGTTAAAAAATATTGAGATCATCAAAATGTTTAAAGAAATTGCATCGCAAGGCTTCTGCAATAAAAAAAGGGGGAAAACAAGAGCATTTCTACATACATATAAAAAATATATGCAAAAACAAACAAACCTGTCTGAGAGTGGTTTTGAGCTCTTTTAGGGAAAAAGTAAGGGCTATTAATCACTGGCTAAATAAAAACATTGTGGTTTGTAAGTTTGTAAGTTACTCCAAATGGGATCTTAGCAGTTTGTTGGGTGGTTGTAGACTTTGTAGGTTGTTCGTACCTCTTTGTAATGAATTATAGAATCTCCCATAGAATCTGTGTGTTAACATCATGACTAGAATGCTGATAAAACCCTCTCATACAGCAGGTGGAGCAATCTGGATAAAATGTCTAATCCCAACTCTGCAAATACTAAAATACTACATATACTACACTGTGTATGGTGCTGTTTACTGTTAAAATTTCTTAGACAGATTCATAACAGTTCAGTAAACACCAAAAAAAAAAACAAGGCTAGATATGGCACTAGACAAGGCAACCTACTTCCAACCGCCATTAAACAACGAAGTAGTCGTTGTCTCAGTTTGGCATGCTCTCCCACGGGAAAGCACGAAAGCTTCCCAGAATATTTTTGTACTCCACAAGACATTACTACCTATACTACGATACCACCTTTAAAAAACTACGTAGCTAAAAAAGGTCCATAAAATATAAAATATATGGGCAACTAGATTATCCATGATAGGATGCCATCATTTCTTATCTAGGATAAGAAGGCTTACAATAAACATATCATTAATACATATAAGTTTTTCTTTTATAAAGGGACATATGTTATATACTCTGTTATGGAGCTGAAATTCCAAAAAGAAAACAACTTCATATTTCTACTTAAAGTCTAAACCCAGCGTCCTTTTAACGGTCACGTGACGCAGATGTATGTGATTCTTATTCATATAAGTTAATTAAAATGTGCAGAATCAATTCTATTAACTATTTTACCTTCACATATTATGTGTTTAACAATTCTGCTACAAAATCAGTACGATGAATTGCAGTTTGTACAGATACCACAACAGCATACTGAACCTTCTAACGTTAATTAAACCATGCTTCAGATTGGAGTGTCTTGCATTTCGATTAATTTAAGTCTATATGACTAGAGTGCTGATATTGTCAACCCTATAAGCACAAATTTAAACCAGCTTAAAGTCAACATTAACGGTCACTGGAAGTTCTTTACGTCAGTTTTTTTTCTATAATGATAAAAAAAACACCTTGTAGGAACTGTAACGGAAACATTAACCTACTAGCATTTTATGAAGAAAACAAAAAACAACAATCAATACCTTACCATTTTGTAAGCGTTGACCAGCCACCTCACACTTCCTGTGTAATGAGGAAATGACGCAACTACGGGTGCCGGTAGGGCGCACAGAAAATTCACCCAAGATGCGATGTAGCTAACTGAGCTAGTTCTATTTAAAAAATCAACTCGAGACACTTCATCAGAACATTTATCAGGTAGGTAATTACTGCTTATATTTTACATGGAGACGTTTGATATAATGTTTATTTGAGAAAAGTTGTTGAGCTAATTCGTTATGTTAAATGCAGCGGGTTCTCAATGTGGGGAAATGTTTATAATTTAGAAACATTAAAACGTTCTGTTGTATGTCAGAAACCTGTGTGTAATGCTTTCGACTCGATTTCGCAACTTGTAATTTGCAACCAGGAAAAATCTAAGAAAACGTAACCTCAATCCTAAATATGTATATTCTGCTTTGGTGTGTTCGGGTAGGGTAACGCGATACCAACGCGGTAAATACGCAGAACGGACCTTCATCATTGTGTTTATTTGACGTGACCGTGATATTATGTTCTGGATGTTCTTCTGGCACCAGTTCTTGTATTTTTTCTAAGACAGGTAGAGTAGAGTTTGATGTGGCATTGCAGTCATGGGTGTCCAGTGAATACAGCAGGGCTCAGGACACAAACAAGGGCATTCCAATGTTGAGCGTGAGGAAAGATGAGACATGTTCGGGTTATTTCGGCCACTTCAGGAGATTGAGGTGTAGGGCTGCAACAAGCAATCGATAAAATCGATAATGAAATTCGTTGTCAACGAATGCCGTTATCGATTAGTTGGACTGCTCACGTTACTGAGGAGCGCGACCACAAGATGCACAAATAAACAGCCGCTTGCGCAATGGAGGTTACAGAAGCGTCTGCAGGTAAAAGCGCGCGCCTATGGCGTTATATTCCTGCCACAATTCTGAGCGCGCGGTTTGACATTTTGAGAGCAGACAAAGCACTCTATGCGCGTGCAATGTCTGCACTGCGCGCTCAACAGCTCGATTCTGCGCGTGCAATGTCTCCCCTGCTCGCTCATCATGTTCTCCGCGCACGCGCGACTTCTCGATTCTGTGCGCGCTCGACTCTGCCTTCACGCGCAAGCAACATTTATTTTCTGTGCGCCCTCGACTCTGCGTGTACGCTCGCTCAACTTTGTCCAGTGTTACAAAACTGCCACAAAGTCAGCCAATCACAGACTTCCACACACTACTTCTGATTCGCTGTTCATTCTCTATCAGCTGGAAATATCTGCAATTATTGTTAAAATGCTGTCTTTTGCATACTCAAATGCTGTTATTATTATTATTTTTTAGAAAGGGACAAGAAGCTTATGGGATTTCTCATACTGTAAATGATGGGTTTGAGCAATTTAAATTCCAGTATTCTTATCTCAATTACAAATATCATTGTGAAATAATTTTGACTTCATATTTATAGGTGTTTCAATTAACCATTCATCCAACTAAAGCTTTCAAGCATTTTAGCACTGTATATGGTTCCAGTATGGTATCCAGTACGTCCTTTTGGGTTTCAACACCTCTGTAGAATCTTGTCGTAAATTGGGACCATTGCCCCTTTTTGTTCAAATCTAATAAAGGATCAGTACAAAGACAGTCAGACGTGTGAAAGGTTCTAATGAGTATTGTGGGCTGTATGGATTTGTGCTTGTAATTATTTCATCTCATGACATTTTTGTTATTTGTCTTTTAGGTCTTTAACAAGCCACGGTTTTAAGGTTTTAACAGTTCCAAGGTTTTAACAATTAGCCATGAAGGTCACTGTTCGTAAAATATCCGTAGCATCTGAACCTGATTGCACGTACTACCTCAGGTTAGAATGGGCTGAAGACCTGGGAGCTGGTTTTGTTGTTCTGCTCTGTGATGGTGTTTCTGCATGGAGTGGTGAAGGTATATTCATTTATTGATATTGCATTAGTTGCCTCAACACAATTCCCATTCCTCACATCAAATACATGCATCTGTAACCTTGTGTGCTATCATTAGTATTGGAGGAGGATGTTACCAGGGAGGCCCAGGAGATGGAGATGCCAAGAGAAAGGTATGTCAGTGACCTGCAGCTGATTCTGACTGGAGTGGGACAAACCGACCAGAGCTACAGTTTTCATCTCACACCCAAGCAATCCGGAAGTCCCATGTTACAGCTGTCTTATGAGAAAGTACAGAGTGACATGTCGGTGAGTGGCATGTTTTCAAGTTATTAACATTTAAGACTTGTGTACAGAACTGTTTAAGGCAATTTTAGTCCTAGAAATAATATGCAGTAGCAATTGCATTACTAAGCCAGTATCGCAAAATTAGACAGAATTTAATTAAACATTTGCAGTACTTGGATGTCTGCTTGAAGTTTTACCTACACCAGTGAAATCAATATGGTGAGTAAAATCTATGTACAAAAGAAGTACAACTTCTTTAAACAAGGAATAAAGTGTAAACAGGATAAGAAAGAAACAAGAAAAGAAAATACTTTGTATTTCTTTGTATTAGTAAGTTAGGCAGAGAGTTCTGCCGCACAGCAAGACAGGCAGACGTACTTGGGACCTGCAATAATAATATCACAGATTACATTAAAGATGATCGAAATTATTTTTAGCCTTAACCTTTTAACTCTTTTTTTTTTTTTTTAAATAAAATTTTTACCCGTCAATGACGGGTACTTACGATAGTGTTATATATTTATGTTACCGAATGAGAAAACAGTTATATTAATACATTACATTTGAATTGATTTGCATTGTTGATTTGACAGTCGACTTGTACATGAAGGAACAAAACTGAAGGAATTACATTCTGAAAATTATGAAGTGATTGTTTTTATTGCTGTTTCAGTGAAGTTCTTTCCTAATATTTAAGCACAACAGCGAAAAACTGAAGTATAGTTAACTAAGGCATCTGTATTGTATAATGCAAACCTTATAAATACCCTCTGAGCCTCTTTGAAATGTATCTTCATTGAAGTACCAAACAGTGACAAGCTAGTAACTTGTCTGTATGTTAATTAACTTATTGAGAATAGGTTAGAACAAAATTATGAAAGTTCCTGTATAGATCAGATGGCTCTGGTTTGTGTGTGTTTGTGTGAAAGAACAAACATACATTTCAGAATTAAACCTTTTATTGTAAAGGTAATTCCTATAATTTCACCACATTCTTTACAATGAAATACAGGCTGTATTTATTACCAGGCATACTTAAACATTATTTAGATCATGAGTAAGTATTTTCATTTAACCAGTCCAGCATAATCTTACTGCAACAATGTATAAATTTTCTACGGAAGTAGGGCATCAGGATGGCGACAGGAGAGATAATGCATACCACATAATTAAGATCTGCTTATTCACATAATGGTTACACCATACACCATATGTTCATATAAATATATACTGTACATACAGCATAATGTATATAATGCTGTATGTATATATTTAACGCATAGTAGTGTATATTTAGTCGCCATCAGAAATTTACATACGTCATTATGAACATGATCGTGGCTATATTGGGTTTCCAATTTATTTATTTTTTAACTTGTCTTACAATGTGGCAGAAAGATTTTACGAGGCAGTATCAAAAAGATTTGCGACTAGGTTTGTAACTTGGCAAGAGATGGCAGCATAAGGCTGTACACACAAACACGCACACAGTCAAAGAAAGCGCCGGCCTTCAAAAGTCTGTGTACATCAGGAGCTGTGCCGCTGATGCTATTCTGACCACACCTGTTATTTTATCATGGACAACAATAGAACAAAGAACAAATGTGAAATTCTGCACGAAACTGGGCAAAAACATGCGCTGTGTTGCAGCAAAGTCCGTCCCTGGGCTGCTGACCCATAAGCAGAAGGAACCTTGCGTTGAAGTCTGCCAAGAGCTCCATCAGCATGAGGTAGACAAGGACCATTTCGGTGACAAAACCAAGTGCATGCTCATCGTCTTTTTCAACATTTGTGGCATTGTGCACCGAGAATTCGTTCCCCAGGGGCCAGACCGTCAATAGCAAGGTTTTAAGGCGTCCGAGAGAGGATATACAGTACAGACCAAAAGTTTGGACACGCCTTCTCATTGAAAGACTTTTCTTTATTGTGTTCTTTAGCCCAAACAAGTCTCTTCTGCTTGTTGCCAGTGGTTTCCTAGCAGATATTCTACCATGAAGGCCACACAATTCCTCTTAAGCCTCTTCTTAACAGTTGTTCTAGAGATGTGTCTGCTGCTAGAACTCTGTGTGGCATTGACCTGGTCTCTAATCCGAGCTGCTGTTAACCTGCGATTTCTGAGGATGAACTTATCCTCCGCAGCAGAGGTGACTCTTGGTCTTCCTTTCCTGGGGCGGTCCGCATGTGAGCCAGTTTCTTTGTAGCGCTTGATGATTTTTGTGACTGCACTTGGGGACACTTTCAAAGTTTTCCCAATTTTTCGGACTGACTGACCTTCATTTCTTAAAGTAATGATGGCCACTCGTTTTTTTCTTCACTTAGCTGCTTTTTTCTTGCCATAATACAAATTAAACCTCTTTGAATGAGAAGGTGTGTCCAAACTTTTGGTCTGTACTGTACATGAAGAAAAAACAGAGCTTATAAACAGAACTAATCTCTGATTTTTTTTCATACCCCCTCGTACAATACACTTTACACATGTATGTTTAAAAATAATAATTTTGTGTTTTCTAAAATTTGTACAGGGTCAAAATGATACATATAGCACTTGTAGTATTTGGTTAAATGTTATTGTGTGACTAATCGATTCATATAGTGATTATTGTATATCATGATCTACTGAGTGGTATTATTTTTCCATCCCTAATTATCGATTAGTTGTACAAAGCATTACAAAACTTTCAGCCTGGAGGGAGATCTGTGCTAATATACAGTACTCTGCAAAATATAAATGATAATATTGGTAAAAAATTTTTATCACATTTAGGTATTCTGGTATCAAAATGTATAATACTGGTATAATTTATGATAATCATCATTATGGATTGTATCAATCATGTGATTTCCTAGCACATAAACAGTTTATTCTCTGTTTCTTGTTTCAGTTCAAGTTTGGCATGGTAGAACTACTCCCTGTGCCAGAGCCCACTAAAGTCATAAAGGACCTTATTAGTTATGGCTTAGAGCGCAGTGCTCGTCTACAAGCCAAGAAATATAACATGCAGAAGGAGAACCAGAGACTGAGGAACGAGCAGGAACATATCACCTCAGAGTAAATCATTACTTACATACTTCTCTTATTCTCATTCTCCTTTTTCCACACCTGCCTAAACCACCCAACCTTTTTGTCCGCAGTACTGCGTGCGCGCACACACACAATTTGTTTATATATCTTGAAAAAAAAATCTATTTTTAAATTATTTAAAAATAATGTAATAGTAATGTAATAGTGTATCTCTGCGTGCGTGTGTGTGTGTGTGTGTGTGTGTGTGTGTATGTATCTCTGCGTGTGTGTGTGTGTGTGTATGTATCTCTGCGTGTGTGTGTGTGTGTGTATGTATCTCTGCGTGTGTGTGTGTGTGTGTGTGTATGTATCTCTGCGCGTGTGTGTGTGTGTGTGTGTGTGTATGTATCTCTGCGCGTGTGTGTGTGTGTGTGTATGTATCTCTGCGCGTGTGTGTGTGTGTGTGTATGTATCTGCGCGTGTGTGTGTGTGTGTATGTATCTCTGCGCGTGTGTGTGTGTGTGTATGTATCTCTGCGCGTGTGTGTGTGTGTATGTATCTCTGCGCGTGTGTGTGTGTGTATGTATCTCTGCGCGTGTGTGTGTGTGTATCTCTGCGCGTGTGTGTGTGTGTGTGTATCTCTGCGTGTGTGTGTATCTCTGCGTGTGTGTGTATCTCTGCGTGTGTGTGTATCTCTGCGTGTGTGTGTATCTCTGCGTGTGTGTGTGTGTGT
>JAAGKR010002114.1:84792-99883 GCA_011419295.1 Clarias macrocephalus | reverse complement strand
TAACCCCAAACAAAAATATCTCTTCTATAGGGCTCTTATAAACATTATAACATCTCGTGGTGCAGCTCTCCATACCTCACCACATAACAGGATGACAATAAAACTCATCTTAAGTTGACATCACTACATTGTCTTACTGTGTTTTTGTTTTTAACTCCAAGTCAGCATCACTCCCAGTGGCTATGTAATTATCTAGGAAAGTCCTGTAGTACAAATTATAAAATGGCATTACTAAATTTTATTAAGAAAAAGAAATCTTTTTAATACCCAAGTGCTTTTCCAAATAGAACATGTTTTTTTAACCTTCGTTTATAATAAAACGATCAATTCTGTTTAGGTTATAACACTTTACATATTGTAACACAGTGGCAATGCTAGTTACTGTACTATTTTTCTCTAATTCTCCATACTCTCTTAGCCTTATGACTCATTATGACTCTCTTAGCCTTATGACCACTGACAGGTGAGGTGAATAACACTAAATATTCAGCAGGAAACTGTTGTTAGTTTGTAGCACTAGCTTGATTCATCTTCTATACCGTGTAAGCTGTTATAGAGTGACAGGGAACCTGGAGCTTATCCCAGGAAAATTTGGGCATGAGGCGAGTACACACTGGACAAGGTGTCAATCCAGCTCAGGGCACACACTACATCATGGAGCTTGTTTTCTTGTGGTCAGGGAAATTTTTGTTTAGGTTGGCTTTTGTTTCTACTACAGCTTAAGAGAAGATATGTCTTTACAAGATTATATTATCTTACAAGCCTTGGAATCTGTGGAACAGCATGGCAATGGTTTGCTTCTTACCTAGAAAGTCATATGAGGTGCCATGGAGGGGATCCACATCTGTACCATGCAGACTCTCTACTGGTGTCCCACAGGGCTCTGTACTTGGTCCTCTTCTGTTCTCCCTCTATACCCAGTCTCTTGGTAAGGTCATATAATTGCATGGCTTTTCATTCCATTGTTATGCAGATGACACACAACTTATCCTCTCCTTTCCTTCCTCAGACACTCAGATGGCAGCTCATCAATCCCTGGATAACAATCAGATCACTCCTTCAGCCACTGCCTGCAATCTTGGGGTAACTGTGGACAATCATTTGTCATTTTCCCCACACATTACTAACCTTACTTGCTCTTGTAGTTTTCTTCTTTACAACATTGGAAGAATCCACCCATTTCTTTCTTTACACGCTACTCAGATGCTTATTCAGTCCCTTGTTATTTTAAGACTGGACTATTTCAACTCGTCTGCCTCTGTTCACCATTCACACTCTGCAGCTGATCCAGAATGCAGCTGCACGTCTTGTTTTCAACCTTCCCAAGTTCTGCCACACCACCTCACTTCTTCACTCCCTGCACTGGCTTCAGCAGCAAAATGCAAAAATCAACAGTGAACAATGACTTTCAGTCTTTAAGGCTACTTTAAGGTGTCTACTCTACCAAGAAGTGGGCGCTCAATCAAAATGACCCGAAGAGCACAACAAAGACTCATCAACCCAGAGTGACAGCCAAAGATTTGAAGGCATCATTGAAACTGGATCACCTGAATTTTCATAGCATAGCATTTTCAACTGCACTCCATAGCAGTATTGGCAAATGTTTTGTGGGCTGATTAAACTCAGATTGAACTATTTGGAAGGAACACACTGCACTACATTTGGCATAAAAAGGGCACTGCATATCATCATGAAAACATCACCCCAACCGTAAAGTATGGTGGAGGAACATCATGATTTGGGCCTGCTTTGCTGCATCAGGACCTGGCCAGCTTGCAGTCACTGAGGTGAAAATGAAATCCCTAGTGTATCAAAAAATTCTTCAGGATAATGTGAGAATGTCTGTGCGTCAGCTGAAACTGTGAAGAAGTTTGGTGATACAACAGGACAATGACCCAAAACACCGGAGCAAGTCCACAATGGTTTCAGGAAAACAAAATCTTTAGTGGCCAAGACAGAGCACAGACCTCAATGCAGTAAAGATGATATGGAATGACTGAAGAGAGCATGAGCAAATATGCTTTAAAAAGCCTTAAAGAGACATCCAAAGAATATGACTGAGCTAATGCAGTTTTGCCAAAAAAAAAAAAAAAAAAAAAAAGCTAAAGAGCTAAAATTCTTGCCAAGGATATGATATATTTACGTTTCATACACTGGAGGAAGCAAAACCAGTCTCAGAAATATTTCTATCTGTAGATTTTAATGAAACTTTGCCCTTCGTCCTTCATGCTTTAGCCCTTTTCGTTATATATACATACACAGTGGTGTGAAAAAGTGTTATTGATTTCTTATTTTTATGCATGTTTGTCACACTTTAATGTTTCAGATCATCATACAAATTTGAATATTAGTCAAAGATAGCACAAGTAAACACAGCATGCAGTTTTTAAATTAAGGTTTTTATTATTAATAGAAAACTAAATCCAAAACTACATAGCCCTGTGTGAAAAAGTGCTTGCCGCCTAAACCTAATAACTGGTTGGGCCACCCTTAGCAGCAACAACTGCAATCAAGCATTTTCAATAACTTGCAAAGAGCCTGTTACAGCACTGTGAAAAAAAAACCTTCACAATTGAGTTTGACTTATGGCACTTAGATAGTAACCTAGTAACTCAGTTATACTGTGAGTATCTATCCAATGATACGTCAAAGCACTTTTGTAAGTCGCTCTGAATAAGAGCGTCTGCCAAATGCCTAAATGTAAATTCCATTGTTAGGCACTGATATGATTTGCAGAAGTATCAATAAGCGCTTAAGGAAAAGAAAAACTTGGCACAAGATGGACACATGCTTAGCACAGAATCAAATAGTATTAGCCTCAAATATGCTTTAAAAAAGCCTGAAATATGCTCTACTCATTTATTCAACTTAAATGATATAAATTGTGAATTACAGTTAAAACAATAGGAAATGGGTATCATAACAAAAGAGAGAAATTTAAAAAGGGTTAATGTTAAGATGTGGATATCTAACAGTGTGTTTGACAGGTCAAATACGTTAGGCTTACTCAGGAGAATTTTATTCAGTGGTTTGAACCGCGTGACACCCGCCGCGCCGTCTGTGTGGAGCTCAGATCCTCCACGCTGACACTGTGCAGGATGGAAAGATGTGGCTTGAGCCAGGAGACATTGGAAAGTGGCCACTGTGACTCTGCAACAGTCTGAGCCTGAGTCACAGAGACTAGCTACACACACACACACACACACACACACACACACACACACACACACACACACACACACACATTCTAACACAAGTGAACACACATGAAAAATGAAGATGGCAATGGAACTAATACAAAATGTAGATATGGTTTTATGAGGATCTAAGATACAAGTAAATAGAAAAATATATTTCCTAATTCCATTTTAATTAAACATCTTTCTATTTATTTATTATTTATCTTCCAGTTTGGGACCCTTTTTTGTGGTTTGTGTAAACTTTCAATACAGGCAGGCACACACCTACTAACAGACTTAACACTTTCTATTTAAACACTAATCATTTCCAAAACTTTTCACACAGTTAGAACAACAGTCTTCTATTTGGAACAAACTAAATACATTTTTATTGTTTTCAGATTTTTTAAAAAAATGCATTTGCATTAAATCATATGTATAATACAGAGCAAAAGATTGCTGCTGCATAGCTTCAGGTTTCAGGTTGAACCTAAAAGTCTTAAATGTTTTTATATCTACAGTGCTGTGTTTTCTCAAAGCTCCCGCTCTGTTTCAAGAAGTCAGGTGAAGAGGCACCTGAGACTGAATCAGGACAATTTTGTGGATTGTTGTGAGAGAAACCACCTCATACAGAACTTGAGCAAGACCAAGCAGATGTTTGTGGACCTCAGGAGGACCAAGATTACACCAGGCACAGTGTACGTTCAGGTTGTAAAAGTGGAGGTATTCTCAACGCAATGCAGAAGCTGTCTACAGGGAAGGACAAAGCAGCCTCTACTTCTTAAGAAAACGGCAGATGTCTGCAGATCTTTTAACAGTCTGAGTGCAATGTTCTTTGATTCTGTCTGCCGGGGCAGCACCATCAGAAGCAGTGACAAACAATAAACTCATCGAGAAGGCTAGCTAATATTGGGCACTCCCCTCAAGAGCTTGGAGTTGGTGGTGGAGAGAAGGATGCTACACAAACTGTTAACCATCATGGAGAATACCTCACATCTCCTTCATAACCTATTGACTAAACATCGGAGCACTTTTTTATATATTGCAACTAATTACAACTACAGTAAAGAAAAGCAATATATGGTAAATAAGTAGAACTAAGCAAAGGATTCAAAGGAAAATAAAAGAACACAAAGCCTTGTGAACTTAAATTAACAGTGCATGGTAACACTGCCTAAGAACATTATCGAAGTACAGCAGAACTCTTTTATACCCTGGTCCTGTAACTCATGTTTATCAGCCTTTCCCTACTAACCATTTAGCAGGTTCTCGCCTTATAAGGTATATACTGATGCTAAGCTGTCCTCTGCTTGCTCTAAATCTATTTAACATTATCAGCCAAATACATATTCTTGTCGTGTGTCTTACTAACTGTTAAACATTACACCATCCAATATATCTTAGGTGTGAAGAACATTGCTGCTAACATTAACCTTGCAAATGTCAACTGATTCTTTCTTCACCGATGATGCAGTGATGTCTGGTAGAGGGGTTTTTGCAGCATTTCCTCTCGCCAGAACTTAGCGCATGTTCTTAAGACGTCTTTGTTCTCGTCGAACTGCAACTCGTCCTGCTTTGATGTCTAGAACATTTTCAGCTTTACCCATTACATCTCCTATACCTGTAGTGAGCTGGGACATGTGACAACTTAAAACATTATCACCTTCCATAACAGTATTAATATCACAACTTGCTGGTGGACCTTATGTAAAGTTACTTAATTTCCCACCTGTATTTACAATGATCATGTTCATGTGCATAGAAACAGTATATTCTGATTATTATTTTTTTCAATTACCTTGTTAAATGTACCTCAATATTAATGCACCTTGATTTTTTAAAAATAACTTTAAAATAGATTTTTTTTTTTGCTTTAATATTCTTCTATACCTTGTTGCTTGTATATTGTTGTATAATCTGTAAACTGGCTGCTGTAACATTATATTTTCCCTTAATAATAAGAAAGTATTTTATCATATAGCCTATGTTACAAAGAGAATTGTGAAAATGCAACTGTTGGCATTTTTAAAATATAAATGTGTTAACGTTCCCATGCTACTCTATCTTTCTCTTTCCCTTAAGCACTTCCTCGTTCCTTATATGGGAATTCTCCCATAGAGAAGTTACTGACTTATGGGTGTGTGACCGTGCCTCTCCCCATATATCACAGCACACAGCAGACAAATCTAGAAAATCATTCATTCATCTTCAACTTTAAAACTTGACAGCAATTTAAAATATAATATAATATTTAAAAAAATAGTTGTTTTTTTTCCATGGACATGCACAAGACAAGGGCTTGTAAGTTGTATACTATACAGATGTATACTATAGTTTAAACTGTTCATTTGCCCCGTTTTTACTGCTCTGCCACCAGGGAGTGCTTTCGTGGCTCTTTAAATAAAAGTAGCCCAAGTTGAACCAAATAAAATCGTGACATCCAAAATTTTATGATTTTTATAATGAGACAAACATCTGAGTCATAAACATATCCTGTATACAAGTGTGTGTGTGTGTGTTTGTGTGTGTGTGTTTATGATCAACATATTACTTATTAAGAATGCCAAAGTTCTTGCTATTTGTTAAATCAAATAGAATACACTGTATTTATTTATCTATCTACTTTAGACATAATACTTATTAAGGGTTAATAGAGATTTTGACATTTTCATTACAAAATATGTGAAATCACATGATACATAATGCTTTAAACAAGTTGAAATTTTGGCTTGTGATATTAAATGATTAAATGTTCCTCTTCCTTTTCTGCTTCTTCACTGTTTAGAGTGTTGTTGTTAATTGCATTTAGAATAATATTCCTGATATATATATATATTATTATTTTATCATTTTTTTAAATATGATTTTTTTTGTTAAGAGAGAGAGAGAGAGAGAGAGAGAGAGAGAGAGAGAGTAAATATTTGTTTTAGAGTTTGAGTAATATTTCATTATTAAGTGTATGCAAATGATTAGGGGTCCAAGCACCAGTGTAGGGTGAGAATAAGTATTTTTATAATTATTTTATAATTAAGCTGATTAAAACATTTTATTTTTATTATTATTATTTGTAATTTATTGATCCATGGAGTCATTATCAGTGTCTGTATTTGAAGATATTGACATACGTTTTTTTTTTAATACTCTGGTATTAAAAATGACTCTGGTATCATATAAAATTTATTCATAATATTGGTATCATAAAGACACCAATGTTGGATAAAGAACAGTTTCTATTTTGTGGATTGTCCACCCAATTATTCTTAGATTGGGTGGAAAAAGAGGACATTGATAAATTAAAGTTTTGTTCTGTTTCACTATATTTAGTGGCATGTAAATGTTATTTAATTGTTTTAGTGCTGTTTGTTTCCAATGCTTCCCCAATCTGCAATATCACTTGATGCCATCCTAAGGATTTAATTCAAAGGTTACATCCTAAGAAGGTCTCTGAGGCCCTCTAGTGGCTAGCTGCAGTATAGAATACCAAAAACGGCATCTTGTGTCACCACTATTACATGTCTGTAAGCTACAGATAGCAATTCATCTGACAAAGGGACTCACTCACTCATCGTCTACACCGTATTGGCCTGTATACAGGGGAATGTGGGGCCTGGAGCCCAAGAGACTTAGGGTGCCAATCAATGGCAGGGCACACACAAATACTCACACTAACATGCTCATTCACAAACCTAAGGGCAATTTGGGAATGCCAATTCATGCCAAATCTGCATGTCTTTGGACTGTGGGAGGAAACCAGAGTACCAGGAGAACATGCACACAGAGCTGGGAATCGAACCTGGACCCTGGAGGTGCAGGCGAAAGAGATAACAGTAATACACTCTCTGGTCACTTAGGCACGGTAGCTTATGTCTTATGATAAGATCAATGAAATACAGAATTAAAGAGATGATAATGATAATAATAACAAAAATAAGAAAAAAATATTATACAGATAAACAAAAATACAATCATACATGAATAATTGTCAGGGATCACCCCTAGAGGGCGCCAAAGCGCCCAGAGACTTCCTTTGTTTTTTCTGTTTTCTTTGTGTTCTTTTGTGTAAGACTCCATGTCCCAGAATGCACCTCGGTCAGGTGATGTGGCGCTCACCTGAACTGAGGTTGCTAATTAGTGTTTGTTATAAATGTTCCTGAGTTCAGTTTAGTCTTGTCTTGCATCTGTTCGGTTTAGGTTACTGTTTGTTTTGGTATATTGTCTGACTCTGTGTTTTCCTAGCTCCATGTTCTCCTGGTTTGTCTGTCTCCTAGTCTGTCTGTCTGTCTGTCTCCTAGCCTGTCTGTATCTCAGTCTGTTTGTAATGTCTAGTCTGTCATGTTTAGTTTACTCCTGGTTTAGTTTGTCATGTTTACAGTTTGTATGTCCTGTGTTTAAAGTTCATGTTCTGTTCCTTTTGTTCCCATTGTTTCTTGTCTCATTAAAACCCTTTTGATCATCTTCACCTCTGCTATCATGCCACTCCTTCGCCCCTCAAGCAGTAATCGTGACAATAATAAGGACAAACATAATTATATATTGTGTATACAAAATATAATGGTCAGACTAGAAATAATAGATTTTTGATGCAAAATTGATGAGATTTTATTAATTTGCACATGCTTTAATCTATTTATTTTTGTTTTTCATTTTTGTTCCTTTTAAAAGAAAGAGGAAGAATAATAACTGTTGCTGCTTATTGTGGCATAATTATTATTAATAATAATAATTCAGACAAGAAAGCATAGAAATTGTTTGTTGATCAAGCTAAATATTCAGAGGACTAAGGCTTTTTTTGTGAGAAGAGCAGGAATGCTTGCGTAGTGTTTTATGCACTTAGTAAATGTAGAATTGCAGTCATAGCCATATTCACAGCAGTGCTTTCCATCCTTGCAGCACTGACCCTTTAAAAGACAAGTAGAAAAAAATAATTAGACGACTTCTTATAATTATTATTATTATTCTAAGAAGTAATGTGTTATACTATTATGAATACATCTATATTTTAAAACTGGTAGCCACAGTCATGTGCATAAGTATTGAAGAATACACAATGTTTGCATTTCTGCCTTTGACATGATCATGATGGATTTGAAATGAAGCAATAAAGATGTGATTAAAGTGTAGAATTTTCATTCAAAGGCTTGAAATTTTAATTTTGAAGGTTTAATTTCGTCATATAACCACAACCCAACTGAGCTCTTTATCACTTACAAAAGATGCAACTAAGGGCAGAAAGACCCAATAAGGGCCTGGAAAAGTGGCTCAAGGGAGGAAACTCAGCATTTCGTGATGTCATTGACAAAGTTTTTCCAGGATTAAACATAATCCTAATATTCATGATTATGTTGTCCAATTTACTTTTGAACTTTGATAATATTTGATAATGATATTTATGTTAAACCTTTGAATTAAAGCTGGAATTCTATATTTGAATCACATCTTGATTGTGTCAGTGTAAAGAGGCACAAACACAAATTTACAAATTGTGTAATTTTCCAAAACATATGGATCTGACTGTAGCTACTGTATCTAGAGGTAAGAAAGAGTCAAACTAGAAAGACAGATACCAGAGGATATGGACAGCACGCCAACTGGCCAGTTAATGTCTTGCAGCAGCTGTTTCCAGCCGGGCAATAGAATCGGTCACTGCAGTGTATAACACCAGCCTGTTTATGGAGGTTTAACACAGACTTCAGCTGAGATAAGTGGTCGAAGTCTCTCTCACACACACACATACAAGCACGCACACGCAAAACACACACGTTCACAGCCGACAAGGCAGTAGTAAAAAACTTTTTGTATGACAGTAGATTTCTAATGTTACATAGAGATGAGTGCAGGCCTTTGTGTCTGGATAAGAAATAAAAGGAATATCATGCTTATCATCCACATTGTTGACTATTTTCTTTTAACAGTATGCCATGCAGTTTTCTTTTTATGCCTTACATGAAATCACACCCTATGATAAGTCACAGATTAGATTTATCTTACTCGTAGTTTTACTCTAAGTAGTAATAAATTAATAAAAAGCAGAAACATTAAGTGGTTAAGTTCTGCATGCATTAAGCAGTTGGTAAAATTGTCCATGAGCATATCTTAAATCCACCTTGCTAGAAATGCAGATGGTTTTAAAATAAAAAAAAGACTTTGTGAAAGTGAAAATATCTTGTAGAATGAATTATTATATCAATGTTGTGAAAACTACTGAGAAACTATAAAAAGCAAAGCTTTGCCAATGCTGGCTTTGCTTAAGGATGTTTGACATTCCTAAATCAATCCTCATTTATCTGTCTCATAGACACAATATTTCAGCTACAACTAAAAGCTAAAACGGTTTGTATTAGAATAAGGAATCTTTATCATTCTCACTCCCACCAAAACATACATCACTATACATATTACTTTTTTTATGTAGACACTTTAAAGAAATGCGCTGCTATTAACCAATAGTTCACAATACAATCTTGCAGAACAACAAAATAGTATTTTCCTGTAAAGAAGCTACTGGAAATGATGACATGGTGTTAGCTTTAACCAAGCTAACCAATGTGTTTGTGCTGCGTTACTCATGCACATGACAAAAAATGTATACTACCATGTATACTTTTAAATGTGTTACGTGGGGCGCGGTATGGAGAGCCGCACCACGAGATGTTTTAATGATAAGAGCCCTTATAAGAGGCAGGGCTTTAGAGGGGGTCAATAAAGCAAGAGTTGGTGAGAGTGCTTGTGATACGCACGGGAAGACCCCCCCTGTTTGGAGATGGCGTGGGATTATTAATTAAGAAACTGAAAAAGAAAACAAAAGAAAACTGAAAACACATAATAAATAGAGCCGTGTATGGAGAACGGACAAGCTCTGGAAACTAAAACAAAAACTTATGATCCTGTCGAGGCCTATGTCCTTACCGAGGATTTATAGAGAGAGACGGAGAGTTTGTGCTTTGCACTAATAACGTAAACTGAGTGCGCACGTTGAACTGTTATGCGCCGCTCTCTCTTTCTTTCTCTCTCTTTCGCTGGCGTCTTATGGAGGCAAAGGCTGGGGCTTTGCCTCTGTCTCCCTGTCTTTTCTTTATTTTTCTTTTGTATTTCATTGGCGCTGATAACCTTTACCGGTGCTACCTAATGATCACACGAAGTGCCGAGGTATCAGGACCCTTTATATAAATTATATTATATTATATATTATTCAAGAAAGTACATTTGTTTAATTCTTCATATGGTCAAGCTGTTCATTTAACTTTTAGTGTTCCATCACTAAAAATTCTTCAGGATATGCGAATTCGCTTTGCTGAGCTAAAGCTTTAGGATTCATTTCAAATCTGGCAAGAGGTGCCTTAAGACACCTTTGCTAAACCAAGTAAAGAAAAACATGCATGTTAAATTTTTTTTTGATAAAATTGGTAATTTTCACATTTTTTAATTTATATATAACATAACTTATGGTGTTTATTCATTTCCTATAGCAGCATGGCCCTGTGTGGTTTATTTCTTACAAAACACAATGCTTACCATATCCTAGGTAACAGACTTGATTTACCTTGCTACAATCTAAAAGAGATTAGAACAAATAGACGTTTTCTTTTGTTGTTATTATGTAAGGACACAACCATGGAAGCTTGATGGTACATGTGTGAGTGGAATTTACTTTGCTAAACAGTTTTTTTTTGCCTCTGTTAGCTTTAAGAAGGCTTTGGAATGAACCACTTGTGTGATAGTAAAGAAATTGGAGTTCTAACACCCAGACACAACACTACAGAGCTGCTTTAAGGGATCTTCGGCTGAGAAATTTCTGCACACATACAAGATAATTTTCAATTCACTTATGTATAATTGATCAATAAGCAAAAATGATCAATAAGATTTTTTTTTAAATGTGTGTTTGTATTTTTTTCCTTGCAATCATCCCATAAGGGCTCTGCACGAATCACACCTATTATAGTAGCATCTCCCTTTGTGCTTTATTCCTTTATTCTTTACAAAACAATGCTTATCATGTCCTAGCTAAGAGATTTGATTTATGAGCCATCTTGCTTCCCTTTTCCATCTGTTCATTTTTTATTACAAAAGTTGTTTTATTTGTGTACCACGTTATTAAAGATTGGAAGAAGGTTATTGTTCTGTCTTGTACCTGAATGTTGTTGCTTTGAATGGCAGCAATCTGTGGGGATGCAAGAAGACTCAGTTCTCCCCTTAAACAGCGTGTAGATGTGCTGTCACAGCGATAACCAAAGGGGCAGCAGTGGAGGCCATCACGGCAGCACTGACCCTAAAGCGTCAGAGAAAATCTTACCTTGCAAAGAAAATGTAATCATATTCACTAACCAGCTATATTCAAGATTTTCTGGAAAAATGCTAACCAAAGTGTATGGGCAGCATATCCACCGTCCAGAAGGAAACCTGCAGCATGACGTATGATCAGGGCAGTAATTGTTACTGTCACAGCGAACCACAGAGTCCTTTTCATTTGCAGATTTCACCCAAGGAGCAGGGACATTCTTCTGTTCTCCCTCTGCAGGTGTCAGCTGTGGAAGAGGCTGACATTTACCACGAATTACTATTTTTGTTTAAACCCATCACATTTTCAATATTCATTGGCTGGTTAAGACTCACACTCCTAACTCTAACAATCACACACTGTACCTTTACATTAATTGAATAGTTACTTAAGCTTAAACTTTAGCTTAAGCTTTTAATGGTTACCTTAGGAGGTCTATAGATTCAGGCAAATGAAGAAAAACGTACTACAATTCTGAAATGTAAATGGTAAAAAAAAATCTTGTAGTCCGAAATGCACTTTTTAGTCGAATGTTACAAAAACAATTAAAAAACAGTGGAGAGCTAAATCGTGCCAATGCAGAAATTGTCCAAGGTTTACACTTGCAGCTTGACTTGAAACAACCTTTGGACAACGTCTCATTTTATTAGCCCTAAAGATCCAATATTTCAGTGACAAGGAAAAATCTAAAGCAGTTCGTATTAGAATACACAGAGGTTTTTTTTTTGTTTCTCAACATTTTTTTTAAAGAAGTACCAGGATACAACTGTGTCAGTTTGTTGGTGGGTGTGTGGGTGAGGTTTGCTTTGTTAAGCAGATTTTTTTTTTTTTGTCGTGTTAACTAAGGAAGTCTTTTCAAAGTACTTTTTTAAATAGTAGTAAAGAAATTGGAGTGCTAACAGGGAGACACAATTCTACAGAGCTGCCTTAAGGAATTTTTGCAAAAACAAAAAACAAACATGTGAACGAAAAAAAAATCTTGTTTAACTGGACATTACCTTGTGTGTACGGAGAAATTAGACATTATCAGGGACAATTTTTTTTAAATAAAATGGGTAAGTGTGTGCGTGCGTGCGTGTGTGGGGGGGCACATATTATAATTACATAAAGGTTACAGCATATAATTTTCTGCAAGCACAGGATAAGTTTATATTTTTACAAGATTTTTCAGTATGTACGTTTCTATTTTTTTCTTGCAAACATTCCATCAGGGGCTCTGCATAAATCACACCACCGTATTGCTTATTAATTTTCCATAGCAGCATGTTCCTATGTGGATTATTCCTTACAAAACACAATGCATTTATTTCATAGCTTACCAGTTTAAAAACCTTTAACATTTTATTACACAAGTTATTTTATTTGTATACGACGGTATTAAAGATTGGGAAAAGGTTATTGTTCTGTCTTGTACCTGAATTCTGTTGCTCTGAATGGAAGCAATCTGTGGAGATGCAGGAAGACTCAGTGCTCCCTTTATACAGCGAGTAAATGTGCTGTCACAGTGATAACCAAAGGGGCAGCAGTGGAGGCCATCACGGCAGCACTGACCCTAAAGCATCAGAGAAAATGTTAAGATCACACTCACTAGTGTATAGTGTAGTACAAAGTGCATCTTATCTTAAAATGCTAAATTAAACACTGTGTATTCTTTAAGCAAAAGTGGAAAGTACGGTGGCCGAGAAGTGCAAAACAAAATAATAAAACCAAAATCAAAATAACAAATAATAATATAAAATAACAAAACCTAAACTGAAATAACAAACTCCAAAACAATATAACAAAATAAAAATAAAATAACAAAACCGAAAACAATACAATAAATCAGAAAACACAACGACATGTCCAGGAATAAAATACCAAATGAGAAAACACAAGGACGATCCAGTCACACCGGAAAAGGTAGGTATAGTTTGCAAATGAAATACTTATCGCTGATTGGAAGAGACATCTGTCACTCAAAACATACACGAAGTACTGTCAAGTGAAGTCAACTTTATTTTTAAAGCACATTTAACACAACTTAGTTGGCCAAGGTGCTATACAATCCTAAAATACAAAAAAAAATCCTTAAAAAAATACATCTAAATGTCCGCGAGACTGCAGTACTTCCTGTATATTTTGAGTGACAGATGTTTCGTCCAATCAGCGGTTCAATCATGCTTACGTTGGGTTGCGAATTAAATCCCACCGCAAATCTTGAGTGGTAGATGTCTCGTCCAATCAGTGGTAAAAATGTCATTCGCAAGCCACACCTACCTGTTTTCAGCTTGTTGATTCTTACCGCTGATTGGACGAGACATCAAAATATACAGGAAGTACTGCAGCCTCACGGACATTTAGATGTATTTTCATTTAAGGTTTCATTTCAGTATTTTAGGATTTTACATCATTTTGGTCAACTAAGTTGTATTAAATGTACTTTTAAAAAAAAGTTTGACTTCACTTGACAGTACTGCTTGTATGTTTTGAGTGACGGATGTCTCTTCCAATCAGCGCTAAGAATTAAATTCGAGAACTATACCTACCTTTTCTGGTTTGACTGAATTGTCGTTGTGGTTTCTCATTTGGTATTTTATTTCTGCATATGTCATTGTGTTTTCTCATTTGGTTCATTGTTTTGGGTTTTGTTATTTTCTATTTTTTTTTTTCATTTGTTATTTTGTTTTGGGTTATGTTATTTTGTTTTCTGTTTTGTTATTTGGTTTTGCACTTCACGGCCACCGTAGGAAAGAGTTATAAACTTTTGTACTCAAGTACAAGTACTGTTACTTCAGTTCAATTTTACTGAAGTACAAGTAAAGTTACCAGTGTAAAAATCTACTCAAGTAAAAATTAGCTAATTAAAAATGTACTTAGTGTAAAAGCTACCGGGTTACTTTGTTTAACAGCGGGGGTGGGATGGGGGATTCTAGTGTAGTTAAAAAAAGACAAGCGGATATAAATCTCAAATTAGTTGTTTTTAATTGAAAGAACACCTTTGCACAATAATGCGGTTGCCTTTCTTGTGCTTGAAATCGAATATGGTGTGACGATTTCTGACAATAACGTTCATAAGAGCCAAGAATAATGTTCAGTACAAAAGCTTTATCAGCCTCTTTCAACGTCAGAAAAATTATAATACAAAACATAAAGTACAATTTGCACTGACTCTAAAAGGTCAAAGAAAATCTTACCTTGTAAAGAAAATGTAATCATATTCACTAACCAGCCATGTTCAAGATTTTCTGGAAAAATACTAACCAAAGTGTATGGGCAGCATATCCACCGTCCAAAAGGAAACCTGCAGCATGATGTATGATCAGGGCAGATAAAGTTGCCGTCACAGTGAATCACAGAGTCTTTTTCATTTACAGATTTCACCAAAGGAGCAGGGACATTCTTCTGTTCTCCCTCTGCAGGTGTCAGCTGTGGAAGAGCCTGACATTTACCATGAATTACTATTTTTTGTTTAAACCTATGAAATTTTCAATATTCACTGGCTGGTTAAGACTCACACTCCTAACTCTGACACACTGTACTTTTACATGAATTGCATAATAAGCTTAAACGTTTAGTGGTTACCTTAGGAGGTCTATAGATTTAAGCAAATGAAGAAAAACGTACAATTCTGAAATGTAAAAGGGTTAAAAAA
>JAAGKR010002114.1:47708-84772 GCA_011419295.1 Clarias macrocephalus | reverse complement strand
CAAAACAATATAACAAAATAAAAATAAAATAACAAAACCGAAAACAATACAATAAATCAGAAAACACAACGACATGTCCAGGAATAAAATACCAAATGAGAAAACACAAGGACGATCCAGTCACACCGGAAAAGGTAGGTATAGTTTGCAAATGAAATACTTATCGCTGATTGGAAGAGACATCTGTCACTCAAAACATACACGAAGTACTGTCAAGTGAAGTCAACTTTATTTTTAAAGCACATTTAACACAACTTAGTTGGCCAAGGTGCTATACAATCCTAAAATACAAAAAAAAATCCTTAAAAAAATACATCTAAATGTCCGCGAGACTGCAGTACTTCCTGTATATTTTGAGTGACAGATGTTTCGTCCAATCAGCGGTTCAATCATGCTTACGTTGGGTTGCGAATTAAATCCCACCGCAAATCTTGAGTGGTAGATGTCTCGTCCAATCAGTGGTAAAAATGTCATTCGCAAGCCACACCTACCTGTTTTCAGCTTGTTGATTCTTACCGCTGATTGGACGAGACATCAAAATATACAGGAAGTACTGCAGCCTCACGGACATTTAGATGTATTTTCATTTAAGGTTTCATTTCAGTATTTTAGGATTTTACATCATTTTGGTCAACTAAGTTGTATTAAATGTACTTTTAAAAAAAAGTTTGACTTCACTTGACAGTACTGCTTGTATGTTTTGAGTGACGGATGTCTCTTCCAATCAGCGCTAAGAATTAAATTCGAGAACTATACCTACCTTTTCTGGTTTGACTGAATTGTCGTTGTGGTTTCTCATTTGGTATTTTATTTCTGCATATGTCATTGTGTTTTCTCATTTGGTTCATTGTTTTGGGTTTTGTTATTTTCTATTTTTTTTTTCATTTGTTATTTTGTTTTGGGTTATGTTATTTTGTTTTCTGTTTTGTTATTTGGTTTTGCACTTCACGGCCACCGTAGGAAAGAGTTATAAACTTTTGTACTCAAGTACAAGTACTGTTACTTCAGTTCAATTTTACTGAAGTACAAGTAAAGTTACCAGTGTAAAAATCTACTCAAGTAAAAATTAGCTCATTAAAAATGTACTTAGTGTAAAAGATTTTCTGGAAAAATACTAACCAAAGTGTATGGGCAGCATATCCACCGTCCAAAAGGAAACCTGCAGCATGATGTATGATCAGGGCAGATAAAGTTGCCGTCACAGTGAATCACAGAGTCTTTTTCATTTACAGATTTCACCAAAGGAGCAGGGACATTCTTCTGTTCTCCCTCTGCAGGTGTCAGCTGTGGAAGAGGCTGACATTTACCATGAATTACTATTTTTTGTTTAAACCTATGAAATTTTCAATATTCACTGGCTGGTTAAGACTCACACTCCTAACTCTGACACACTGTACTTTTACATGAATTGAATAATAAGCTTAAACGTTTAGTGGTTACCTTAGGAGGTCTATAGATTTAAGCAAATGAAGAAAAACGTACAATTCTGAAATGTAAAAGGGTTAAAAAAAAATCTTGTAGTCCGAAATGCACTTTTTAGTCAAATGTTACAAAAACAATTAAAAAACAGTGGTGAGCTAAATCTTGCCAATGCAGAAATTCTTAATAATTATTTTAAAGAAGTACCAGGATACAACTGTGGCAGTTTGTTGGTGGATGTGTGGGTGAGGTTTGCTTTGCTAAGCAGATTTTTTTTTTTGTCGTGTTAACTTTAAGAATGTTAAAGTACTTTTTTGAATAGTAGTAAAGAAATTGGAGTGCTAACAGGCAGATACAATTCTACAGAGCTGCCTTAAGGAATTTTTGCAAAAACAAAAAACAAACATGCGAACAAAAAAAAAATCTTGTTTAACTTTTCATAACCTTGCATGTATATAGAAATTAGATATTATCAGGGACTTTTTTTTTTTTTAAGAAAATGAGAAAGTAAGTGTGTGTGTGTGTGGGGGGGGGGCAGATATTATTCATTACATTAATGTTACAGCATATCAGTTTATTTCAGACAAATTCAATCTTGTCAAAACATACTTAGTCGTGTGCACCACTTACAACTGCACTTTAGTTAGGAAAGAAACTCTTGTAAAAAAAAAAAAGGGCAAATTTCTGCAAGCACACATGATAAGTTTATATTTTCACAAGATTTTTCATGTATGTTTACATTTTTTCTTGCAAACATTCCATCAGGGGCTCTGCATAAATCACACCACCGTATTGCTTATTAATTTTCTATAGCAGCATGTTCTTATGTGGTTTATTCCTAATAAATTCCTAATTTCATTCATGATCCGTCTTACTTCCCTTATACATGCATTTATTTCATAGCTTACCATTTTTCTAACCTTTTAACATTTATTACACAAGTTATTTTATTTGTATACCACGGTACTAAAGATTTCGAAAAGTTTATTGTTCTGTCTTGTACCTGAATGCTGTTGCTCTGAATGGAAGCAATCTGTGGAGATGCAGTTATAACTTGCCCTATCATGAGCAGTACTAACACAGCAATCATCTAGACAAGAAGGAGAAAACAAAGCAACATTTTTTAGTTAGAGTTTAATGCATATACACTAAAGTCCCAAAAGAGAAGTCAAACCTAAATAATGCAAAACAAGTGTTAAATTAGATTTCCTCTGCCAATCAATGCATGCAAAACAGGAGCTGTTGTTTATTTATTATTCTAATCGTTAAGGCAGTTTTGTAAGAAAAAAGTATAAAAATTCAACTCCAACACTTGCCTTTCTTGTGCAGTGGATTGTTAGTTAGCAATAACCGTCTGCACGTTTCAGCCCCAGCTTCTCAAATGAATTTATTAACCCAAAAACACACTGACAGATCTAAAGTTTCCACTTGCACAAAAAAGAGGAACTTACTTTTTTCAGATCCCTATTTCCTGTATTTGTATAGAGGGATAGTTTGACATACAGAGTAAATACTTCTCTTGAGTATTATCGAGATTGAATAATTATATTTCATTTGAATCCCAAGATCAAAATCATTAGTTACACTGTAGCTATACCAGTGTGTTTCTGTGTTTTTAAATACTTGCTAAAACGTGCTGAAGTAAACAAAAAGTAGACAGAAAAAGAATAAATCTTTTCTTCATTTTTTTTTCTTTTTGGGCAAAACGCTGTGTCCAATCACATTTCTCCTTTGTTTTCTAATTGTTTTTTTATTTTATTTAATCTTGCTATTTGATAACATTAACTGTATATATTCAATACTGGCCCAACCACCTTGGTCTCTTGATCCAACCCCATCGGATTTATACTAACCCCTGTCACCCCTTAGCCTATATATCGTAAATTGCTATTAACCACCACTTTCACTCTCTTTGTTGGACAATATAACAATTCACTAGGTGCAATAGCTGATAAGGTTTAACACCCACACAACAGTTGGTTACTCATACATATCTTTTTGTTTCACTTTCCATCCTTTTTACACTATATTTGCATTCAGTTTAGGGAATCTCCCAGTGTTTTTGTGTTTGTCAGACTGAATGCGTTGCACCAGACATCCCGTTTACATCCCGACAATAAAACTCATCTTGAGTTGTCTTACTATGTTTTCGTTGATAACACCAAGTCAGCATCACTCCCAGTGGCTCCCAGTGCCACTCCCAGTGTAATTAGGCAAATGCTGTAGTACAAATTAAAATTTTTATTAGTTAAAAAACTTTTAATACCTAGAAAGTTTAAAAACTTCTTTTGATTGTGTAAAGCTGCTTTGCAACAATGTCAATTGTTAAAAGCGCTATATAAATAAAATTGAATTGAATTGAATTAAGTGCTTTTCGAAATAGAATTTTTTTTTTTTACTTTTATTTATAATAAAATCGATCACTCCTGTTTTAGGTGATAACACTACATATTCGAACACAGTGCTAGTTACTGTACTATTGTTCACAAATTCCCCACACTCTCTTAGCCTTATGACTCATTTCCCTTTTTTATTTTAGTCAATTAAAATAACCTTTTCTACTGGGTATTTTATGTATATTTAATTCTGTAAAACAAAGAAGTGATGAAAAACAAGTTGTTTTACATGCTTTTAAAGTAGGAACATTAAAAAAGCTTTAGGCTTTATTGTTGGAGCAGGAACATTCCATAATACATAGACCTACTGTATATGTTTAATATTATGACCACTGATAGGTGAAGTGAATAATACTGATCACCAAATATTCAAGCTGAAAACTGTTGACAGGATCTTGGGCACCCAAGGCTCACCCATGCCAGCCGTACCCAAGTCCAGCCAGTTCCACAGAAAAGACAACATAAGTGCAACATAAAGTGCTAAAAGAAGTCACCGTTAGCACCAGAACACTGTGCATGGGGCAAGACAGGAAAAGAGTTCAAAATTGTTTATATGTCCTCCAAACTCCCTTGATCTCAATCAACTAAACACCAGCAGAAAAAAACATGGATTTTTCAAGGAAACATGGAAACAACACCCAAAGAATAGCATATAGTATATTGTTATACATGCAGTATATGTTGGACTGGATGTGAAATCAATTCTCCCACATGAAACTGAGAATTAAAACAGTTTGTTCCTCAAACACTGGAAAGAAAATCTTTGTAAACTTTGCATTCCTTTCTCAGCTGCTGACAGAGTCTTTTTGGTGATATAGTGGTTATTTTTTATTGGGGTGCGGCTACAAATTATCGGTGATTCATTGATTCAGGCCGTGAGATTAGTTCGTATTTAAAGCATACACACAATCACGTTGATAGAGTGTCAATATGGATTGGGAAAGATCAGTCAAAAGTGGTCAAGATTAGGGCTTTACTAGTTAACCAGGTGGATTAAACAAAAAATACATTCTTACCTCATTGAAACGGCTCCCCGATCCCTGGCCATGTTAGCAAAGCTTCATCGCTGGGATATAAGGTGGTGCTTAAAAGTCAAAACCTCATTAAGAGTTACAGTAGCTTTAAACTAGAATAAGACTTAGCAAGGATTTGCATTAGCATGACTTTATTTTCAACAGATGAAGTAGGTCAATAATTTAGTAAGGGCATACCGTTATTCTTCAACATCACTATATTCAACATACTTCATACTTAACATAAGCTGTTAAGGGTCGCAGGCAACCTGGGGCCTATCCAGCCTATCCAGCACACATACTTTGGGAAGACCAGTCAACCTAATCCAGTCAACCTAATCTGCAAGTCTTTGAGAGGAAAGAGTTAGTGAGTTTTAAGAGGAAACCCACCAAGCATGGGGAGAACAAGGAAAGTCCATGCACACAGACCCAAGCCGGGAACCAAACTCTCGACCCTGAAGGTGCAAGAACACATTTTCTAATGCAAATAGTTTTCTTCTTATTGTCATTTTAGAAAGCATTTACGTCTGCTGTCCTATTTCATACACAAAACAAATATTTCACAACTTCTTAACATCTAGGAAAAGATGCTTTGCTTACAAATACCTAGCTCGTACATTATTGAGCTTGTTTAATTGTGGTCAGGGAAAGTTTTGTTTAGATTGACCTTTGTTTCCACCTCATCTTAAGAGTAGATATGTCTTTACTTAATGAGAAACATCTGTACAGCTGCACATTCATGTGGTTCACCAGCCAATCATGTGGCAGCAGCACAATGCAAAAATCAGCAGTGAACCATGACTTTCAGTCTTTAAGGCTACTTTAAGGTGTCTACTCTACCAAGAAGTGGGCGCTCATTCAAAATGACCCGAAGAGCACAACAAAGACTCATCAAAGCGGTAAAGAGACAACCCAGAGTGACAGCCAAAGATTTGAAGGCATCATTGAAACTGGATCACCTGAATTTTCATAGCATAGCATTTTCAACTGCACTCCATAGCAGTATTGGCAAATGTTTTGTGGGCTGATTAAACTCAGATTGAACTATTTGGAAGGAACACACTGCACTACATTTGGCATAAAAAGGGCACTGCATATCATCATGAAAACATCACCCCAACCGTAAAGTATGGTGGAGAACATCATGATTTGGGCCTGCTTTGCTGCATCAGGACCTGGCCAGCTTGCAGTCACTGAGGTGAAAATGAAATCCCTAGTGTATCAAAAAATTCTTCAGGATAATGTTAGAATGTCTGTTAGTCAGCTGAAACTCTGTCGAAGTTTGGTTGATACAACAGTGATGCCTTAAAACTTCGGAGCAAGTCCACTACGGAAGAGCTTCAGAAAAACAAAATCCGCCTTTTGGAGTGGCCAAGTCAGAGGCCAGACCTCAACCCAATGGAGATGCTATGGAATGCATGTCTGAACCAAAAAATATAATGCATTCAGACGATAACAAAAACATGATCTACTAAACCATTTCAAACATTCAAAATGAATTTTACAGAACCCAAGGACAAAACAGTCACACAATAGTTTGATTAAACAACCAACAACAATAAAAACTGATGGCTTTAAGAATCACATCAGCATTTCCTTTTATTTACTTTGGTGGAATCTCACCCACAACAGTTACTAGAATTTAATGAATAAAAAAAGTTAAATCCACAGATTTCCCTCTTTTAATCATCCATTTACATGTCAGAATGTTAAGTTGGACATAATAAAGTTGTTCCTAATAAAGTGCACTGTCTGTGAATGTAGCCTCCTATTATTTTCTAACTGGCCATTAAAGGAAGCCACAAAGACAGGAAAAAGTGAAACAAATTAACCAAGCTGCTTTTTTGACCGAAATATAATTCCCATCATTAGACTTACTGTTATAAAACGTTGTTTCATTCATAATTACATATAATGTAATTAATGTACAGTCATTCATTTTACGCATTTGTTGACAAAAATGATCCGCTGATTATCTGAGTTACATTATTATTATTATTATTATTATTATTATTATTATTATTATTATTATTATAGTGTTTGTTAATACGATTGTTATATTATTAGACAAAAGGTTTATTTTATTTAAACATGTTTTACAGTCACATCATATCAATTTCATTGCCTGGTCTTGATTGTTCATTACTCAGTAATTAGACTTTTATTTTTGACTATTTAAAGAATGTGGACATATACAGTAATGTATCAATGCTGTTGATACTTTTGCTATTGTTATCCTTGCTATATATGTTTGGCAGCTTAACGATTGAATATCCCAGTCCCTACTACATTCACATTTACTCCTAGACAGACAAAAACCACTTCATTTAAAACTAACCTATACACTGAGCAGCCATGGCATTATGGCCCATGCCTAATATTGAGTAGATCCCCACTTGTGACCCCCAAAACAGCATGGATGTCACTAGATCTCTGAAGGTATGATGTGGTATTTAGCAACAAGCCATCAGTAGCAGTTTCTTTAAATCCTTAGTTGCAAGTTCTGGATCAGACCTTTTTCCCAGCACATCACAAAGACCTACTTTTGGTAGGTCCTAAATACTGGAGAGTTGATCCGACCCAGATGTCTAGTCATCACATTTTGGACCTTTTCACAGTCACTCAAATCCTTATGCTTGCCCCTTTTTATTTATTTATTTTTTGCTTCCAGCACAACAACTTCAAGGACAAAATGTTCCCTTGCTGCCTAATATGCGGCCTAATATATCCCAACCACTTCCAAGTGCCATTGTAATGAGATGATCAATGCTATTCACGTCACCTCTCAGTGGTCATAATTTTATGGCTGATCAGAGCGTGCTGACTATAAATCTTAGCTTTCCAGAAAATGTCATAAAAATTCATGTGCATTTGATTGATAGTTGTCCAACAAGCACTTACACAATCACCCTCTAGATGGCCACATTGAATCATATTATCAGTAAATTCCATTATTAAGCAGTGATATGATGTTTGCAGGAAGTATCAATAAGGGCTTTAATAAAAGAAAACCTTGGCACAGAATGGACACATTCTGCATAGAATCAAATAGTATTAGCCTAGATGATATTTTAAAAATAAATAATAAAAAAGAATTATACTCCAACTAACTACTCATTTATTCAACTTAAATTATAAAAATTGGTCATTCCCGTTAAATCAATAGGAAATGGGTATCATAACAAAAGTGAGAAATTTAAGTCGGAATCTCCAAACACCTGGGAGTTGAAAGGGTTAATTCCTGCCAGAATCATAAATAGTATCTTTAGCAATTTCTTGGGATCTGGACAAGATCTTTCGAATAGCTCTTGCAGCAAGAATACCCAAACAATGTTCCAAAGCGGAGAATGTTTGAACCACCCAACCTCAGAAACTAACTAATCATATGGGCCCACAGTTCTACAGCCACTGGGCACCCTGGCACACACAGAACACATTGGGCACCCTGGCAAACACAGTTTTCCAAGAAAAGTTCTGATGGTCCAACATGATCTGTGACATCAGCAAGTTTGTTTCATCTTGTCCCACCTGTCCGAAAGTACCCAGAAATCTAAAAACCTGGCTGCTGGTAAACACATGCTTCCCACACCACAATATGTTAAGATGTGGAGATGTCTGAGAGCGCATTTGACATGCCAAATACGTTAGGCTTACTCAGTAGTATTTTATTCAGTGGTTTGAACCGTGTGACTCCCGCCGTGCCGTCTGTGTGGAGCTCA
Organism: Clarias macrocephalus; assembly: GCA_011419295.1. NCBI lineage: Eukaryota > Metazoa > Chordata > Actinopteri > Siluriformes > Clariidae > Clarias > Clarias macrocephalus. Next base: position 76,225 of record JAAGKR010002114.1, on the reverse strand, counting down.
GCTGCTCCACGCTGACACTGTGCAGGATGGAAAGATGCGGCCTGAGCCAGGAGAGGCTGGAAAGAGGCCACTGTGACTCTGCAACAGTCGAGCCACAGAGCCTGACTACATATGCACACACATACACACACACACACACACACACACACACACACACACACACAACACACACACACACACACACACACACACACACACACACATGAAAAATGAAGATGGCAAAGGAATTAACACAAAATGTAGACATGGTTTTCTGAGGATCTAAGAGACAAAGTAGGAATATTTCCTAATGACATTTTAGTATTTTTATCCAATATGTTTTGATTTATTTACTGGTTTATCTTCCAGTTTAGGACCCTTTTTTGTGGTTTGTAAATTTTCAATACAGGCAGGCACACACCCATTAACAGACTTTAACAGACTTTACATTTGCTGTTACGCATTAGTCTATTGTTTTGAGACAAAATATGCATTTGCTTTAAATCATAACATGCATCACCTACAGTACTGTGTTATATAGTACAAACAGTTCCACCACCACCTCCATGCATCTCTTCCACCTTGTCCAGCAGCATGGATGTACCCTCAACTTCCCTCAACCAACTCTCTGTTTCAAGAAGTCAGGTGAAGAGGCTCCTGAGACTCCTGAGACTCCTGGATTGGTGTGAGAGGAACCACTTCATCCAGCATTTGGGAAAGATCACGCAGATGGTCGTGGACGTCAGGAGGACCAAGATTACACCAAGCACAGGTTACATTCACAGTGTAAAAGTGGAGGCCGTGGACAGATAGATACATTGGAGTTCATTTTGCAGACTCTACTTCCTAAGAAAACGTAATGTTCAACAAACTGTTAACCAATATGGAGAATAGCTCACATCACCTTCATAACCTATTGACTAAACAGTGGAGCACTTTCAGCAAGAGAATGCTTCAGCTCGGCTGTGATGAAGAACGCTACAGGAAGTCTTTCCTGCCAACAGTGTTTAAACTGTACTATAAATCTGCCCTGTGTCGGGTGAGGCGGCTCCGCCTCTCACATCACTATAAATAGTGTCATATACATTCTGTAGTCCATGTCCCTGCCCTGTACTTTCATTCTATCTTTGTATTAATATTACAACTTGCTGGGTCACCTTATGTAAGGCTACTTAATTTCCCACCTGTATTTACAATGATCATGTTCATGTACATAGGAATAGTATATTCTGATTATTTTACAACTTTTTAAAAAAACTATTTAATGTACCTTAATATTAATGCACTTTGATTTTTTAAATAACTTTACTCCTTTTTCTCATGTTTTTTTTTTTTTTACCTAGCTTTAATATTGTTTTATACCTTGTTACTTGTACATTGTTGTATAATCTGCAAACAAGCTATCTATCAAAACTTTATTATATTTGTTAATTTTATGACTTTATTGTTAAGTCAGTACAAAAAAGAAGTCTGACTTCCAAACATTAAATAAATAAATAAATAATAGAAACGTCTGGGTCTTGGATGCATGACAACATAGGCAGGTGCAGTAAAGTCCTCAGATGACTGTGACTAGTTCTGTAAGATATTCAATAAAATTATCACAAATTTATGCACAAATTGTACCTGAGACTATATTTTATGCAAATGGGTCATCACACCAATTATTGACTCTGTTCCATGAATTACTGTTTAATGCTTTTTACAGTAATTTTTTGAATGTAGAAAATGTTTCTGAAGAAAATGTACAGTCAATTGCACATGCAAATAATTCCTGTATAGCAAGGGTGCTCTACAACAGTAATTTGCATGTGCCTATGACTGTACATTTTCAGGATTCCAGGTTATGTTTTGCATTTCACAGTATGTTGAATACCCTAGCATCTGGCAGACGTCTTTGTGCAGAATGACTTTCAGCAGTGCTTCACAGTTTAATAAAAACATTTAATTCAAAAAATCATTCAGTTGTTTCAATTCTGCTCATCATCCTCTCCATCAGTGAGGCTGATCAGTTTCACTCATCAGCCTCCCTCTTCCTCAGATCGTTGATTTTTTACTGAGCTGCATAGTAACAGAGAGCTAATTTAACACAGTGATAGACCCAATATTCTCCTGTTTGGGTCATATCTTTATAGTGATCAAGGTGATCAAGGTCTTAATTTTCACAATCTCTATCATGCAAATGATTATCTTCCCAGCTCTACTGCTGATTTTGAAAACAGGGAAAGTGTGAAAGTCAATGAGAAGTATTAAAAAATGTATTTTTTTTATAATAAGAACTTCCGGCTGAAACTCTATACTTTAGGCTCCTAACTAAAGTCATAAGCCTGATCACTTTGTTACTTATCCTAGTTTCATGTTAACTGTTCAAGTCGCACTGTATACTCAGAGAGTCTCTTCTCTGTTACAGCATAGTGGTTTCTGGTGTCCATGGCAATTTCATAGATTTCACCACAGATGGTGGATGATGAACTCATTGGAGGAGGCACTGTACCCCAATGCATGGGGCCAGACACACTCCAGGTCAGTGCATTCGACTTGAAAAGCCTTTCCTTTATGGTCAGCGTCACTAAAAACCCTGGCAAAAATTCTGGAATCACCACACCACAGAGGATGTTCGTCTAGCTTATTACCTTAATTTATTTTGTTGCTCCTCCTTAGGCTTTCATCCCAGCCTGAATTATTTGAGGTGTGGACTTTATTAATAAAAAACAATATATTCTACATCAAGTTGGTTCCTATCTTCTCGAATGTCAGTTAACAGTTCAGCTTTGAAGGGCGGATGGTGGTCATGGGTTGATTTTTTTTTTTCAGTGGTGACCATTGCATTAATTCCCATTTTCACAACTGTGGTAGGTCCTCTGATCAACATTCACACACTATGGGCAATTTGGGAACGTCTATTAGCCTAATTTGCATGTGTTGGCACACAAACCCTGGCAGTGCTAATCACTATGCCACCATGCCACTTTAATTTGGATTGTTAATATATAAATCCCATCTTGATCCTGCTTCTGTCATTAGATTTTTTTTGTGTGTATTTTCTCTTTTCAACGTGGGTTGCGTTGAAATTTCCTGATGTTTTGACATCTCCCTTGGTCTACTCATATATTGTCCTTTTTTAACCTTCCCATTTTATTTATACTTGCACCAACTTTTAGACACACTTGACTGGAAACAACCAACATCACTTGCCAAACTAGCTAGATTTTCTTCTTGATGGAGTGTTTCAGTCGGTTGACTTCAGTCGTTCGATAGTTCAGGACTGGAATTTCCTACAGTCTACCTGAGCCACCAGGAACAAACTGGACTCCATTTAATTAAACACATCTCCTGTTATACTGAACTTCCAGTCTTACATAGTATTATGCTGATCAATGCCTGCTATCCGTTTTCACCCAGATGAGGATGGGTCCCTGTTGAGTCTGGTTCTTCTCAAAGCATTTTCATCGTATTTGGCTACACTGTAATGTTACCCACAAACCAACAAGACAAGTGATATAGAGAACAAGGAAGTAAATTTTCGTGCTATGGCTAATATTATTGATTTTTTTTTTTATTGCCAATATGCTTTTACGTGCCTTCTTACTTTATTGGCTATGTAGGTCAAATGACATGTACACAGAGATTTCTGAGGAGACAGATGAGACTGATGATGTTGCATGCACTTCCGTGCACTGGAGTGTCAATGGCAAATGGATTACTGTACATGACTCATTAACCAGGTAGGAGGGCCCCTTTGCGTAAAGTTTTGCGTAAAGCCTCAGGAAGGTCAGGACCTCTGGGAAGAATGGAGAAAATGAACGGTGATCAGCATACTATCAAGCCAACTTTGAACCCCAGGTCGTAGTGGATGTTCCCACTGAATATAAAGAGTTCCAGGATAATTTCAGACCTTATACCTGTGTTACTGAGCTACTAATTGGTGTTATCCCACCAGGTAAACAAGTATATGCCACAGAAGAAACCCAAGCCATGGAAGGATATTTTGGAGAAGCCCTTAAACAAAAGTATATGTCACTCAAAATTGCCAGCATCCACTAGATTCTTCTTTCTAGAGAAAGAAGCTGGTGGGCTTAGACTCTCCATTGACTATTACAACTTAAATCAAGTCACAGTCAAATGTTGTTATTCATTGAGATCTCCCAATGGGTTGAAAAGCTCAAGCAGGTTTTCACGTCAATTTCCTTCCTCAAACATGCAAAACCCTCAGGCCCTTTATCATGCAGCTTGATGCCTCAGAAAATGGAATGGGGGCTCTACTGTCTCAGAGGTTTAAAGACAAACATAAGCTTCATATAGTAGTATTTTGCTTCCTTAAACTGGTTCCAACAGTGTGCAAGTACAATTTATGAAATAGGAAGTTGCTCACAGTCAAGCTTGCATTGGCAGAATGGCAGCTTTGGCTGGAAAGAGTGTTTCATTCCTTCATAATATACACTGACCAAAAGGATGTTGAGTATATAAAAGATAAAAGATTAAACCTTGGAGACCAGCTACTTGCTACATTTTAACATCACTATTTAAGAAAGCATCCTGCCAGAATCATGAATAGTATCTCTAGCAATTTCTTGGGATCTGGACAAGATCTTTCCAATACCCCTGCAGCAAGAATACCCAAACAATGTTCCAAAGGGGAGAATGTTTGCACCACCCCGCTCAGAAACTAACTAATCATATGGGCCCACAGTTCTATAGCCACTGGGCACCATGGCACACACAGAACACATTGGGTACCCTGGCAAAAACAGTTTCCAAGAAAGGTTCTGATGGTCCAACATGATCTGTGACATCAGCAGGTTTGTTTCATCTTGTTCCACCTGTCCGAAAGTACCCAGAAATCTAAAAACCTGGCTGCTGGTAAACACATGCTTCCCACACCACAACACCCCTGCTCACACATACGTATATACTGTCGACAGATTTTACATGACACTTATTATTTTTTCAAAACACTGCATGACTCCCACTAACTGGAATAGCTACTGCATTTCAAACAGTAGCACTCATTTTTCAACTTGAATGTAGGGACTTTGGCACTTCAGAGGACATCATGAACGATGTTAGGTGAACAGGTTAAAAGAGTGACTCACGAGATGCAATGATTTCTAAGGTCAATCTGTGCACACAAGTAATAGGGCAGCTCTTTTCCTGGACTAAATATGCCCAAAGTTCACCCAGGCACTCAGGAACCCAGTACAGTATGTGATAGAGTACCGGTCACCACTCTTTCCATGGAACCCCAACAACATGGATAGGTTGTAACTAGGGAGCAATCTAGACATACTGTACATGAATGCCAACATACTTGACCCAATTTGGCCAAGTACACCATGCTTGACACCCAACTGTCCAGGGCCAAAGCGTAGGAGGAAGCCCAGAAAAAAAACAATGTACCTTGGAATGGGAGAGGACTATTATTGTCAGACTTGGCACCTAACTACATTTCTTAGAAGACAGTGTTGCTTACAAATATGGTTCCAACTTCCAGTATACCCCTTCCAATCCATGTGATTACTGATTGCGAACACCTGAACTCTTTCTCTCTCTCTCTCTCTCTCTCTCTCTCTCTCTTCCTCTCTCCCCAGTATAAAAGAGCGTAATAAAACTCATTTCGAAGTATATGCTCTTCCTGTCTCTGTTAACAGTCATTACCAAAGCCCTAGATTCCTATTTTGTTATTCTAGTTTTTATCCTGTTTCTGATCCTGTTCTGCCCTGATGAACGGTGTCTGCTGTTCACTTGATTTCCTAATATAAAAAAGTTTTTGAACAAAAATTAAGCCAAAAAAAGTGCCCCCATGATTGAATACCTTTAGCAATAACTTGAAGTAACCATTTATAACTTTATCGGTCTCTCACATCGTTGTGGAGGAATTTTGGCCCACAACATCACTTCAGTTCATTGAAGTTTTTGAGCTTATGCACAGCTCTCTTAAGGTCTCACCCCAGCATTTCAGTTGGGTTGAGGTCAGGACTTTCCATGACTTTGCATGACTTCCAAAACCTTGATGCTTTTATTTTTCAGCCATTCTGATGAAGATTTACTGATATGTTTCGAATCATTGTCCTTTTGCATGACACCAAAGTTTAGCTGTCAGAGAATTGGCATCACATTTGCCTGTAGAATACTCTGGACTACAGAAGAGTTCATGGTCAACTCAATGACTGCAAGGTGCCCAGGTAATGTGGGTGCAAAACAAGCCCAGATCATCTCACCTGCACAGCTGTGCTTGACAGTGGGTATAAGATGTTTCTTCTGAAATGCTGTTTGGTTTTTGCCAAACATGGTGCTGGGCATTAAGGCCAAACAACAATTTGGTGTCATTTGTCCATGTTACAATGTGTTCTTTTTAGAGAACTGGCAACCCAAACAAACTGTACCAGTTCAGTCTTCTTCTAATTGTGCTGTCATGGACTTTAACATTTAACATGCTCAGTGAGGCCTGCAGAGTCTGAGATGTCGTTCATGGGGTTTTTCTGTATTTCACTCAGCATTGTACAGTCTGACCTTGGGGTAAATGTGCCAGACTTTCAACAATTCCAGACTTTTCAACAAGATCCGTAAATTCTGGCTGCGACATTTCCTCAAGCAAGTGTGTACTTATGTTCATATCTTCATTTGCATATATTTAGAACACTGTTCATTACAAATAATTATTACCAGGCTGGTGTTCCTCCTGTAGCTCTACCACTTCCTTCTCTAAATCTATCACTTCTCGTTCAGCTCTACCTCTTCTTCTTGTAGCTCGAACTCTTCCTCATATCGCTCAAACTCTTCCACCTGCAGGCTTGATTTCTTCCTTCTGTAGCTTTAACTCTTCTTCCTGTAGTGTAACTCCTGTAACTCATCATCCTCTAGCTCTAAACCTAGTTATATTCCTTCATTTTGTAGTTGTAGGGAGAAAGTTAAAGGAATACAGATAGGGGGCTCCTGAGTGGTGCAATATAAAAGTGTTCTCCCTATCACCTGAAACTTGTGAATTTGAATCCTGATGATGCCACAGTCAGCCATGGCCTGGGAGCACAAGTGAGCAAAACTTGTCATACTGGTCAAAACTGGAAGGGCTGTCATATTCATATATGCATATGCATATGTCCCATCAATAAGAAAGACACTGGCAAATCATGGGAATCTGTGAGGTCATGCTTGCAAAGCCCGGATAGCACTTTCCTCTGAGTGTGTTACACCACACCCATGGTTGCATGAGCAGCAGTTGGAAAAGATGTGGTTTGCTGGCTTTGCATGCATCAGATAGCCTTCGGCCTCCCTGGGTGGTAGCTGACTTGTGGTAGAGCTACATGATGTGTGAGAATTGACCATGAATAAATTAGAGATAAGACATGGGAAATAAATATTCTGACATTCTATTCTATTTTTGTTATTTCATATATTTCCAGGGCATCCTGTATATACACTTTAAACATAATGCATGTTGACTCACCATATTAGAAAAGGAACTACCTGCAGAGTCATTATCATGACTGGATGCTATTTAGCCACAAAAATAGGAACACTTTTTAGGAACATTATCTTGTTGTCTTTGTAATACCATATAAAACATTCAGGAGATACAAAGTCTCCTGGGATAGGCTCCAGCCCTCATGACCCTGTGGATAAGAAGTATGGAAGATGACGAAATAGCCTATATGCAAATCAAACTGAAATGAATTAAATACACATTAGAATTTGTGCATGAATTTAAGAACTTATTTTAAAAAGTCTGGTAAATTTGGTTACATGTTAAAATATTTTCAATTAAAATCACTATAATTAACAAGGAGTAGTAATTATCATTTATGGGGTAGAAGTAAACTGCAAAAACAAATTACATCTATAGTATCCTGAGAAGCTGATGCAAGGAACAACACTATTTATTTTGTCACCATGATGAAGAAGATGATGATGATAAAAATATTAATTCATTCATCATTCATTTGGTAACTGCTTTATCCCGATCACACTGTACTGTATGTGAGGCAGGAGCACACCTTGCATATCCACTGCACGCTACAATGCACGAAACACACATGTTCACACTCAGTGCGCATGTAGTAAATTCCGCTACCAGCATGTTTTGCGGGGTAAGTAGGCAATCAGGGCACATGGAGGAAACCCAAGAGGATGGAAACCTGAGCTCAGGAATTCACCCTGGATTTGTGAAGTGGCAATTCTACCTGCTGCATAACAACATTCTCATCATCATTATCAACAACAACAACAACAACAACAAAAGCTATTTCTAATAGTCTCTAGAACACTATTCTAGAGTTTAGGAGGTTAAGACTGATTTGCTGCCCCTTTAAAAAGTCATCAAATAATTCTACTTGGAACTCTTTCTGAATGTTAAACACATTGCTGCTGGGTCCTACATAGACCTTGTAAGGGTTTGGCCAGAGGGGCAGCAGAGGAACTGGTTAGCGTTGCATGAATAAGAATGGAGAAATCTCTCATTCTGAACTAGCTGACGCTTTCTTAACATTCACATTGAACGATTATGAAAGCATGCAAAACTTTCCCCACTCATGTGGGATTTTTCTTTCATATTTTCTTATGTTTATCAGAAGAGAGACTAACACTTGCAATAAGTGGCTTGCATCAGCCATTTACTCCGCATTAACACTTGATCATAAAGCTATTAGATATATGAATTAATACAAGTATAAAAATCAAAGCAGGAAATTTTGGTGTATATTAGATTTGATTTTATTGAGCATTGCAAGAATGGCAATTATTACTATAATCACAATAGAATGATAATATATTGTTGTTTTTATGAGCCAAGCTCTATCTGCTTCCTCAGTGTATTTAAACATTGTATATGAAGTGTATTAATGAATATTAAAGGTACCTAAATGGGGTAGTGATGGCTCAGGAGGTTGAGGTTCTGGGTTGCTCATTGGAGGGTGAGGGGTTTGAGGCCTGTCACTCACACACACACACACACACACACACACACACACACACACACACACACACACACACACACACACACACACACACACAGGCAATTAGCCTATTAGCCTAATCTACACGTCTTTGGACTGTGGGAGGACACCAGAGTACCTGGAGGAAACCCACCAAGCACGGGGAGAACATGCAAACTCCATACACACAGAGATGGGAATTGAACCTGGCTGGGAATCGAACCTTGACTCTGGAGGTGCAAGGCAACAGTGCTAACCACTACACCACTGTGCCGCCAACTTCATGAACTACTTTAGACCAAAAAGAATAAATAAAAAAAAAGAAAAAGTTATAAGTTGCCCCCCCTAAGTAATCTAAGTAAAGATACTTAGATTATCTTTAATCTAAGTTCTCAGTATTCCTATAGCAAGACTTTTTTAGAGTAAATAAGCTGAACATAAGCAAGATCTTCTACATATTAAGGACACATCAATACCTGTACTGATATTAGGTATCGTTCCCATATCAAGTTATTTGTCTTTAAACTTAACACCCAAATATCAACTATGTGATACCTTGTGGCATAAGCCTAGTGTACACATCGCAGTAATAAACACATACAAAGTGATAGAGATCTGGAAATATCAGTATTTCACGGTCAAACAAAGCAGACTTGGCTTTAGAAAAATATGTGGTAAAGAGATGTGGTAATGCAGCCTCATACTGTACGCAAAGTGCAAGTATCAGTGGTCCTGGTCATTAAACGTAGGGGGGAAAATGTTGCGATTCACAAGTATATACAAGTAAAATGGTATTTAAGAAACTGGTAGACATACTCTAAGAGCACTTGGGTTGTGTAAGCACTGCACTAAGCACTGAGGCACGCATGCATTGTTTTGCCAGGGTCTACACCACACCTTAATGACTACACATGCCGATACAGTACGTACTGCTCTGCATGCTCAGATCGGCCACCTTTGCTGTCTATATTAAAAATGCTGATTAAACACCATAGCAGACATAAACAGAGCTAACTAAAATGTTCCATGATTGCTTAATGCTAGATAAAGCTTATCTACGTGTATCTACAAGTATATAAAAAGCATGCATTTAAACACAGTCTGAAAAAAAGTTTGAGGTATCTGAGATATCTGTAGTACATATGTATAGTAGCATTATTTACATCAATCTCTAAAAATAAAAATAATAAAAATGATTGGTAGGTGTTACAAGGCACGGCACAGACGTGTTAGTTGATATTTTGAACGAGAATTGAGGAAGGAGAGGTTTTTGCAGGATAAGACTTGTCAGGAAGTCATATTTCCTGACAGGTGTAAACAATCTACCTGTTTGTTGGACCGGCTTTGGCTTAGTGATCCTCTGGCATACCGGTTGCATATCATGAGCCATAAAGATGCAGATAAAGATGCAGATTTTATAGCCATAAAAGTTGAACCCAGGATTTAGCATGTTAGGTCAGTGGTGTTCCTTTTTTCTCATAAAAAATTGGGCTATTGGAAAAGCCCAGGCCAAATGTATGTGTATTTGTGCACTACTGGCACTTGATTTAATTTTGAGATTCCTGGAGATTTTATCTGTTCAGCGTAACATACAGGAGAAGTTCACATTCGGTTTGCTGCTCACATGTCAGGAGGATATTCTGATGTGTTTGATTAGAGTTACCAGAGATGTGTCTGATTAGAAAATCCCACATGTGGTTAGAGTCATGGTGTATGTGTGCATGTATAAGAAAGACACTATTAAGGGTAGATTATCTGATTTGCAATACTGCGTGTTGCATGTAGTAATCTGCAGACGGCACATTTAACCTACATGAGTCTGTCCTAGAGACTTGCATGGCTGGGGGTGAAAATGCATCAGCATTCTTTGCCACTAGGACAGTCAAAGCAAGACTTTGTGCACTGTGTGTGTGTGTGTGTGTGTGTGTGTGTGTGTGTGTGTGTGTGTGTGTGTGTGTGTGTGTGTGTGTGTGTGTGTGTGTGTGCATGTTTGTGACTTTATGTGCGTTAGGGTGTCTACACTGCAGCCTCGCCCCTTTAACGCCTTTCATTTTCACTGAGCTATCTCGCCCACGCACTTGGCATGTGACGCTGCCAGTGACAGGAAATCAAGGATGTCGAATCCTGCTAAGGCGTCTAGCTCCATTCTCCCTCCCACACAGCTGCCTTAACCCGGAGTCTCAGTTATTGAACGTTAACATGTGTGTCTACATGTGGGTTCTAGTCTACGTCGTTGTGTCTGCTTCTTCCAGCTCACGCTGAAAGCTTCCAAATATACGTACAGCCTCACTCTGAACTAATTCATGTTGTCAATCTGCAGTGCGGTTCTGGAAAGGGGCTTTTGCAGGGGGCTTTCTTTGGGACATGTAAAGTACCATGCTGCGACTATGTATGATGTCAGTTTTATAAGGCTCTCGGTATCGTTCCTGTTGTATACAAACCCGCACGAGTCACAATGCCCCACCCTCCGTGAACCTAACGTGCATCACATTATAACCGGATTATTTAGGTAAACTGAACTATTTGATTCAATCAAACGAATCCAAGCCGAATAATACAGGTAGATGCAAAACCATGTTACAAAAGAATAACAAAAGCTAAAGTTGCACTAGAGTTCAGTAACCTTTCTTTGTAGGTGCAGCATATGTCTCTGCATGTTGTGAATGATAAGAGACATGCAGTAACGCTTCACTTAATAATAGTAATTAACAGTTTTTACAATGAACTGCTTGTACTAGATGCAGAGCCATGTACCACAAGTCTAAAGCACCAGTGTGTACAAAGCAACATCATTTTTGGGGGGATTTTTCAAGGTAGAACAGTTTATGTTTGGCGTGAGGTGTTTGGCTGAGGAACTGTGCTCCCCTGCTGGAGGTGTAGTAAATCATTTAACCAAGCAATTTCTCTCACCTGGGGTGCACTCGAATCAAACACACGCCTACACAGATTCTATGTTGTGGGTCCCCTCACATGTCTGCAGCAATGCCATGTTAAAACCCAGCTGATATCATTTACAGTAGAAGTTTCTTGCCCAAAATATGCAGTCTGCCACTCTGACACCAAGTGTTAGGCAAGAAAACTCAGCCACACACACGCACACACATGCACACACGCGCGCGCGCACACACACACACACACACACGCACACGCGCACACACACACACACACACACCAACACCACATACACACATACATACAATACACAAGAAAACAGTAGTGAAAGAAGTACTGAAAAGACAGATGAGATTGCAATATTGACAGAAATATTTTAAAGAAATGTAAGTGGAATTGAACACACATAAAGATCCCCCACACCATTACACCACCAGCAGCAGTCTGCACAGTGGTAACAAGGCATGATGGATCCATGTTCTCATTCTGTTTACGCCAAATTCTGACTCTACCATTTGAATGTCTCAACGGAAATCGAGACTCATCAGACCAGTCAACATTTTTTCCAGTCTTCAACTGTCCAATGTTGGTGAGCTCGTGCAAATTGTAGCCTCTTTTTCCTATTTGTAGTGGAGATGAGTGGTACCCGGTGAGGTCTCCTGCTGTTGTAGCCCATCCGCCTCAAGGTTGTGCGTGTTGTGGCTTCACAAATGCTTTGCTGCACACCTCGGTTGTAACGAGTGGTTATTTCAGTCAAAGTTACTCTTCTATCAGCTTGAATCAGTCGGCCCATTGACCTCTAGCATCAACAAGCCATTTTCACCCACAGGACTGCCGCATATTGGATGTTTTTCCCTTTTCACACCATTCTTTGTAAACCCCAGAAATGGTTGTGCGTGAAAATCCCAGTAACTGAGCAGATGTGAAATACTCAGACCGGCCCGTCTGGCACCAACAACCATGCCACGCTCAAAATTGCTTAAATCTTCTTCCATTCTAACATTCAGTTTGGAGTTCAGGAGATTGTCTTGACCAGGACCACACCCCTAAATGCATTGAAGCAACTGCCATGTGATTGGTTGTTTAGATAATTGCATTAATGAGAAATTAAACAGGTGTTCCTAATAATCCTTTAGGTGAGTGTATATATACTGTAATAAATATACAGAAATAATATTTGTCATTTTAGGGTTATGATATTTAATGCAATCACATTTATTTCTGATTATATTTAAACTATAAGGCTTATAGTTCATTATTTTAAATAATACATTAAATATGCTATAATGTTATTCAATATGAACCAGTTTTAATCTACTATTTAATATTATCAGAAAGCATTTTAATGTTCTTTGTTTAAATTCAGATTTGCTACATTTGACTGTGCAGCTCTTCATTGTTGTCTTTAAAAAAAGTTTCAAAGACACAGTTTTCTGGGTCTTTAAGTGATTATTTTGAATACAGGCTATATATATATTTTGGGGAGCTATTCCAGAATCTACATGGGTAAAATTCATATCCTATTTCAAAGCAAATTTCAAAACTTAGGTAAAAGTATCTGCACTTGCATTTATCTTGAGTCTAAATATGTCAGGAATGTCCGGACGGTTGTATGCATGATGTGTTGGCACCCAGGAGAAATTAAATTTTTGCATAATTTTGGAGAAGAATTAAATGCACCACTTTTATTGATATTTTCTTCTTCAAAGCAAACCTACCTCATTTAAGTAACTCTAACATGTTTAGCTGATTATTTTCACTTCTTCATTCAGTCTGTTGCTTTTAACCTCAGTTAAGAAACAACCTTAAATAATTAGCTTCGTTTTTTTTTTTTTTACTGACCAGAGAAGAAAAAGTTTTTGAACATGAATTTGTTCTCTCTCCTAGTAATACACTGGACATCCTGTGGGATCCTTTCTGTGATCAACACCAGCCAAACGTCCACCGGCAGGAACAAGATAAAGGTAAGAATGATTCTTCATTAACATGAGACATTGCTGAGAATCATTTAGTTATCATTTTAATTCAATGAATGCTCAAAATCTTTTTTCAGCCAAATGCATATGGACTGGAGATATTGAAAAATTGCTGGTTTATACAAGGATTTCTAAAACAACCAAAAAGAAATCTGGTTTCAATAATGTATCATTCAATAATAACTGGAGTGGAGTTTTTGATTAATACAGTTCTTGCTAGAGCAATCAGACCCTACAGTATGGGTTTTATATGTAAAGAGGAAGAGAAAGCTTAACCGAGACCTCCTGCTATGTAATAATTTCCAGATGGATGTGAAATAGCCTCTTTACGACTGGCAAATCAAAAACCAGATCCAAAGTGAAAGTGACAAAACTTCAAAGACTAAAGTACTTGTCTTGTAAAGATAAAACTGGCCCTTTGTTCTTTTTGAGATTAATGTAAAGCAGGATATTCTTATAGATTTGTGGCTACGATATACAGGAAATGTAGTAGCCACGAATGACATTAAGCTCGTGTAGTTTCACACTATGGTCAATGAAAGTGTGACATTACATATGAACCAAAATAAGCCATAATGAAATCAATTACTATGCAGCAAATACTTCGATAGCAAAAGTTAGTAAAAAAAAAAAAAAAAAACGACATTACCATCACCATCATGATTATATCTTTTTAACCACTTCCTTATACACACTAGCTGTCCTGTTGCCCAGGAGATATAAACTGCAGCCCTAAAACCTGATGCAACTGTTAAAACTGATCAGCAAATACAGTTTTGGAAATTATGCTGCATTGTTAAACGGACAGTATACAAAATACAACTTTCCCTTAGGCGAACCCTAGCCTAGTGACACAACAAATCATGCTTTCGTTTTTCACATCTGTAAGTTTCAACACACAAAAAGGTGATCTGTGGAACACGAACAGCTCAGACCTGGATAAACAGTAGACAGCTGGGGTAAGACAATGGTACCTCAGTTAATCATTAATGCTGTTAATGAACAGAGCACATGAGCACCCGGTACTTTCCAGAACCTTCTGCTTGCAGTCATTCATGGGCTGACCCTTTGCTGACACTCGCTGAACATGTATGGACAGTATTATAGGGAGAGCGAAGAGAATGATCTATACTAAATGCCACATTTCCATCAATTCATTAGATCCTATTGTACAGTGTTTCGATTCTGAACAGAGATATGTACCAAGAAGCCTGGTTACTAATTATGAATGTGTTTATAAATAGTCAGTGGTAACCTCATCTGTTTGTTCCACAGTGATGGGCAGTGAGTGCTAAGACATCTGTTCTTTCAGCACTTGCATCATGGCATCAGCACCGTGCAAATATAAACAGAATAACAAATCACTAATAAATGGTCATTAATGTAAGCTAGAACAGATGTGACGATTTCCATGGGAGCCTGTGAAAGTGTGTTTTGTGTGATGTGTAAATGCACAGTGTGTCTCTGAGCGTCCATTTGTAGAGGTGGCAGGTGTTCCTCCTTTCTCCACAGAGCAGGTTTTTATGTCCCTCCTCAAGTTAGTTGCTTGGTTTCCATGGAAATGGCCAACAGAAAGAGTCTTGTCTTAAGGGGCCTGTTGTGGGGACGGATTTACTAGCTGCTTGACCTGGACTTTTGAAAAAAAAAAGAGAGAGAGAGATAGAGAGAGAGAGAAAGATAGAGAGAGAGAAAAAAAAATCAAGCCAGCAGAGAAAACAACCTAACATTGTCTCTAGGATGATGCACTGATTCAGTTGTGATGCTCGGGGCAGATGTTTTAAATGAGCAGGCTCTGTGTTCTTCACTGTGCGCCAGCATTTAGATTTAATACTCTATTTCCTTCTGACAGCGTTTACTCTCAAGTGGCACTTGCTGTATTACTGGAATATAATTTATTTATTTATGTATTTATTTTTTTAACACCCTTGCACAGCTGTTTCTAAGTAGATTATTGATTAAGCCAATCAGTTTAGGGGGAAAAAAGGATTATTGAATGATTCCTCTGAATACATTGTGTATGTTTGTAATTTGTAAATATATTTATATTTTATATATATATATATATATATATATATATAATTTATAAGCACAGAATTGAAAATCATAAACAAACTCTCACTATGCAAAGTCAACTCAACAGGTGGGGAAAAAATACCATAAAAAAAAAAAAAAAAAACTTTTCTCTACACCGTTTCACATACCGATTAGTACAGATCAAACTTGGATGGGGAAAAGCATGAGGTAAACGGTACCTTGTCCACAGAGACAACATGAAATAGGAACTAGGTCAGGATCCTGAGTGTGAGTTTAAACAGACCCAGACATGTTCATCTCTGCATTCTCACACATTCTCGCACGTCAATCCATCTCTCATCCCAGGAAAAATCCCCACTGCATCCAATCTTATTTTAACCTCACTGCCAAAAAAGCCAATACATCTATCATATCACAGCTCTTGTTTATTCTCACCTGGCCTCAAGAGGCCACTCTGATTAGACTGCAGTTACACCCATCCAATTTTCATGAGCTCCTATCGTGTCCTCAGTTTATATACTGCTAAATATCTAATTAGCACTCACATTCTTCTTACTATACTTTGATAACACACATATTGTGCTCTGTTGGTTTATGTTCTACCTCTTAGGACAGGGGTCGGCAACCGACGGCTCTGGTGCCACATGTGGCTCTTTCATCCCTCCGCCTCGACTCCCTGTGGTTTTGGATAATGAATAATGAGTATTTTATATATATATATATATATAATGTAATATATAATATATATGCAGTGTTATCTTCATCTCAGATTTCAGAAGTGGGTCCAAAAGGCTCTTTTTGCGTTGAAGGTTGCCAACCCCTGTCATAGGGTCTTAGAATAATCACACAAGTAGGCACTGATTATCACGATGGGGAGTTCAACTCAAGGCCCTTAACACTCAACTGCTCAAATGTATAATGAGATAAAAATGTAAGTCGCTCTGGATAAGAGCGTCGGCCAAATGTCCTAGAGTAGCCCCTCTCATGGACATTTTAGTGCTTTCCTTGCTGCCAGGATTCACCCAATTTAATAAACCATCCAATTACAACTGGTTCTGTTAAAGCAGGGAAAACAGTAAAATGTGCAAAATAGCATAAGTAAACAATAACCAGCGTTGCAGAGGTTTCAGCATGATCTTCTGCTTGACACAAGTTTTTAAGTGGCTCTGTTGTTGCAACCACCATTGAGATACCCTAAGAACATTGATGACACCTTGCCAAACATCACACTGAAGCAATTCTTCAATTTATTTATAATATAAATCAAATGTTGTCTGGCATAAAACTTAGAACTTATTATCTTGTGGCATGAATCCTCTGGTGATCAATGTACACTAGTAAATCACCAATATATACTGGTTTACAAAGCCAAAACATGCTTACAGTAAGGATTGAACCTTACTCACTTCACTGGTTTTAATTATTCCTGTCTAGTCCTTGATGCTTAATATAGAGTAAGCAATCAGACCTTGGCTTGAATGTTTTGGAAACAAAGTTTAGTTTCGAGAGCGAGCCTAGATGTAAATCATGGCCTAAAGGCTAGAAACTAATACTGAACAAACTGGCATAATTAAAACGTTGGACCTGAGCTTGACACGAGAGATAGGGAACCTCTGTTGAAAGTGCTGTGGCTGAGGTGAGCTCTGTTTCCGAATCTAATACTGCAAAATTGCTCAGGGGCCGAGAGCTAGGGGTGGACTTGTGTACCACCGTTAGAAGGTTTTTTAATCTCCCCATTATTTCTAGTTTCTTAAAGGAAACTAAAAAAAAAAAAAAAACGGAACTGAATACAAGTATAAAACCAAGCGAAAACATTAGACCATGAAACTAGATAAGGACACAACAATCATCCTATTATAAGCACTTTGAACAGAATATTAAACAAAAAAACCCCATGCAAATATGTTCATTCATTCATGTATTAATGATCTCAGTAAGTCCCTTTGCATTGAGTGCAGGGACTTTTTATCAGTTGCATGTAGTATAGCTACAGTTTGTTGGTTTTCCTAGTCTCCTTAGTTCACTGGTTACCTTGTTCCTCATCATAGTTCTCGTTCCTAGTTCTGCGCTAATTTTGGCTTCTGATTTGCCTGTTCTGGATAGTGAGCATGATTTGCCTTTAATGTCCTTCTCTACCATGTATTTTACATCCCACCATCTCAGGCCTTCACATATTCCACCTGGTACTCCAATAATATTGTAAAAAAACAACATGTACTTAGTTCATTCAGCAGGTGACATGGTGGTGCAGAAGGTAGCTTGCCAGCTTTGATCATGAGCTAGGATTATTACCTGCTTGGATTTTTATAGGCTCTCTCCATGTCTGAGTGGGTTTCCTCAGGCTTCTCCAGTTTATACTAAACTCTGCGGGGATTTCCTGCAATAAATCGCCCTAAGTCGGAATGAGTATGTTAATATGTGTGTACATTGTGCCTTGTGGTAGACTGTGGGCCAATTCATTGTATGTCCCTGGCAGTAACACATTGTTCTTATTATAAACTCTTGATCCACCACAATCCTGACAAGGATAAAGAAGTTACTTTAAAATGAATGAATGACTGAACAAATGAATGAAAAATGGAATGGTGTAAAATTTACACCAGGTTTGCAACAGAACAGGACTGCTAGTATATTGCTAAGATCAAGATTGAACTATTGTAATGCTTAAAAAAATACCCACATTAGAACTGGCTATCCATACTTTTTTATACAAAATGCCATTAAAAGCCTCAATAAAACAACATGCCAAAGGCTTTGGTCTTTCCCAATAAACATTTTTGCTATTTCAGATTATGGACATTTGTTGACATAAAACGGATTCAATATTTCCAATGGTTAACTACCAAAGTTTTACTAAAGAGCACTATCAAAACAGTATACAGGTGTCTGCTCCCCCTTTCCCCAAAACGTACCAAAAAAATACATAAAAACCCTGATTGCTCTCACACATTACAAATGCACTGAAAGTAGCTGAGACACACCCCACCTAAATGTTGTTGGTAACATAAGGCTATTAGCATCCCTTTCACACCTGTTCCCTTTCTGAGCAGAGGGGAGGTCTGATTTAGGAAAGGCGATCCTAGAGGTGTCTGTGCTGCAGAGTGGAGCTCTGGTTTGAAGTGTCTGAATTTGAAAGACAATCTGACTGAATGTCACCTGCTTTACATACAGGGCTAAGGAGAGTTTCTTTTACATGGACAGTGAGAGATCCATCTGTGGCTTTTGCTTCTCAAGTAACTTCGGGGTTTGTCACTTAATAAAATCCTTTCACTTAGATTTCAGCATCTGCAGCATAATATAGTTTTATTTCCACAGTAGTTGTTATTGAAATAAAAACACTTTTGATTTAGATAGATAGATAGATAGATAGATAGATAGTTTAGAACAATTCTTTACAAATGGAAATACTGTAGCTTAACATCTATGATACACTGCAAAATAGTTCAGTTAGGTGGATAATCTAAGAAATACTTGAAGGTGTTTAATGAGGTAATATGCTGCATATTATGAGTAATTATGAAAAAAAAAATTTTTGCATTATGAATAAATCATGGTGCTATTGTGTTACCTTTGAGGATATATATTACTGCTGGAACCAATGAGTTATTTAATGTTACACCAACCACAAAGTAACAAGGGAAAACAGAACACTGCTTTATCACTGCAGCATTTGGCCATCAAAATGGCACAGACTGTTTAGTCTTCATGTTATCATTAACTGCCAAAGACCTCAGTATGCCTCTACATTTTAGAGCCATCTTTAACAGTGGGTTAGGCTGAAGCGTATTTTCTTTTTAGTGAGTTTTAAGTATGAAAAATTCTATTACAAGTATATGTAAATAATAAAATACTGCATATATTTAAAGGTAAAAGACCTGTTTAACTTTGAAGATTTCTGCTTTTGTTTTGATAATATAATATAATATAATATAATATAATATAATATAATATAATATAATATAATATAATATAATATAATATAATATAATCACTGCATCATTTAATATAATTCTTGCATCCTACAATAAATTGATGAATACTGTATATCCATCACTGTCTCAGTTCACCAGTTCTTATTGTGTGCACCAGTGTCTCTGGGGTACATATTTAATTGCTTCTATTTTGCTTTTTGACACATCACATATATCATTTAAATGTGTCTTTTTACTGTTGATTTATGTATGATAAATGGGTCTGCATGCCATCCACACAACCAGTCTAATTTGTTTGCTGTTCCATGTCAAGAGTAGGCATGCTAATGTATTCAAGTGGGGCAATGGCTCTCAGAGTTCATTGAAAGCGAACAAAAGGTGATACATAAATGTAAAACAAGCCGTTTACAGTTATCAGTTCAAAAGGCATTGTGTGAAAAGTGTGCTTTGTGATGCAAATAGAGAATTTTGAACTGGCTTGAGGGAGGTTAGGGATGGGGTAAGAAAATACCCTTACTCTGCACTCTGCTGACTGAAATAATTAACCATTCAGTTTCTGTTGGTGTTTAATACGTGTTGACATTAACATGGGTGGATAATAATTATTCATTGATGAAATATAAACTCAGTTATACTACTACACACATTCTACTTTTTTGGATTTTTATTTATTTATTTTTATTTTATTTATTTTCATTATTATTAGTAGTAGTATTATTTTACAATAATTGCATGTTAATAATTGCATGTTATTTGCATGTTTTTTGTTGTTGTTGCAGGGAACAAATGAATCTTTAGCATATATCCAAATTTAGTCAGTAGGGAAACACTAGTGTAATTTTGACTTAAATGTGAATGCAAATAATTGAATATCCTCAGGAAAAAATGACAATCACAATAAATTGTATCTGAACAAATTAAACTAG
This sequence comes from Clarias macrocephalus, assembly GCA_011419295.1. NCBI lineage: Eukaryota > Metazoa > Chordata > Actinopteri > Siluriformes > Clariidae > Clarias > Clarias macrocephalus. The sequence goes on along the minus strand of JAAGKR010002114.1, from coordinate 55,559 downwards.
TGTCACTTAGGTTTCAGATGTTGCTTCATTATCACATGCAATGAATGAAAATGTCTAATAGCACAAAAAAACTTCAGACTTCTGTTTTAACTAATGTGCAAGTTCAAGCCAAACCCTATACAGTGGGAAGGTGTCATGGATTCTCGGACTGCCTCATGATTGGATCGGTTAGCTGCTGCTGTACACACACACATATAATTATTGATATTGTATGGTTGTTGTGCTGCCATATATATGTGTGTGTGTGTGTGTGTGTGTGTGTGTGTGTGTGTGTGTAGAACTTCTTGAAATAATAACATTATTATTATGTTTATTGTTGTTATTACTGTTGTTGTTGCAGTTGTGTCAGTTTATGTATACTACTTCATTATTACTACTAATGTTAATGTTATTATTTCAAGAAGGACTTATTTCAAGAAGTTCTAAAAACACGTGTGTGTTTCAAAGCAAAATAAACTGACACACATTCAACAACAATAATAATAACAATAAACATAATAATAATTGTATTATTTCAAGAAGTTCTAAACACACACACACACACATATGAAACAACAACAACAACAACAACAACAACAACAACAATAATAATAATAATAATAATAATAATAATAATAATAATAATAATAATAATTTAAGAAGTGGAACTCAATTGATTGCTTGTCGTTGATTCTCCTGACTTTGAGCCCTGAACATCACAAAGCTCTGTCGGAGTCCTGCAGAGTGACAAGGTTTATACCGAATGGGTTTTATGATAGCTCTGATACATCAGCTCTCTGCCTCTCTACCGCCCAGCTTACTGCTCTGATCAAGTTTATTACAGAGAGAGAGAGAGAGGGAGAGGGAGAGCTGTGAATGGTGAAGTAGCAGGGGAGGGCAGGCAGAGAAAAGGCGAGAGAGAGAGAGCGGCTGGCCTTTGTAGTCGGCCGAGGAATGCGGAAACGTCCCTGCTCTGTGTCAAACTCCTCCGGAGGGGGTCGAGGCAACATTCAGGCCAGCGTGGGAAAGCGACGGGCAGAGCGAGCTCACCGAGCAGCTCAGCGCACCACACTCTCCCCGCGTAGATGGGAAAACGCGTAGTGCGGGAAAGACGGACGGACGGTAGCCTAGCCGAGCTGAGCGAATAAGCAGCGCTCTGTGCACGCTCACTGAGAACGTGGGGACAGAAGAGAAACGGCAAGTCGCTGAGTTGAGTTCGCTGAGCCGGAGTGGCGCAGGCGCTGGCGCAGGGAGGATGGGGGGTTGAAGCGCTGCAGCCGCCGACTACCTGTGTGGCCTCGCTAGGACACTCTGGGATGTGGAAGGGGGGAGAGAATTAAAAAAAAAAAAAAAACCCGCTCCTGCTCTTTCTATTTGGCATTAAAAAAAAAAAAACTCTAACGTGGTTTACGTTTACGAGAAACTAAAAGGGGTAAGTAACATACGCTATAATTTGCAAAACTGTTTTATTGCAATATGCTTTTTTTTTTTTTTTTTTTTGCAGTTTTGCATGTGTTCTGCGACTTTTGCATTTGCCTGCTTTGCACACATCCTCAAGTGCATTTAGCAGCCTACTGTACGCGGACGAGCATTTAATAAAAGTTAACGATATCGTGGTACGATCAGCTAGGCACTCGGGCAAACTGAAAGTATTGAACGCACGCGTTTGCCTACAGGTTTTTTATTGATCCGTTGAACAATGAAATCAGTAGGCAGCCACGTGCTCGGGGATTTCGGGGCCACAGAATGCACAAGCATCACTGCTCATCATGTCAGAACTTCATATATCATGCGGTATAACTTCCCACTGCTGTATGGTCTACCTGTATTTGTAATATCACTAATGTTTGTTTGCTTGTGTACGTCTGTTTGTCACAAGGTCAATTCCATGCTCGCTTTTGAATGGTTTAATTATATATCCACTGTGTTGTGTGCATATTACAGACCTTTGTATAATAAATAAGTGAAATGTATAACTTTGATTCGTTTATATATATATATATAAAATAAAAGGATTTAGTGTTTTGTATGGCGAGCTTAGCATGGTGTTAAAGGTGGCACTGCCTTAACGGGGAAATAACCTTTACGCATTGGTGAAGCGAGCTGGACATCAGAGTGTTGTGATTCGTGCCCGTGTGCTCAGTTCCTTCATGTTTACCTTGCCCCTGGCTTTGCGCCTGCTCTCTCTCTCTGTCTCTCTCTCTCTCTCTGTCTCTCTCTCTACAGGCAACGCACGTGCAGCGGCGGCGCTGACTCTCCCGGTCATGGCTTCGTGAAAGAGCCTTCGACAGGCACGTTTTCGGGATTCCCCGGAGTAGGGCTACATCTAAGCATAAAGACGCCCGTGCCAGAAAGACAACGAGATAGAGAGGGGGGGGGGAAAAAACATGATGGACAAAGAAGGTCTAAACCAGCAGTACGAGCCCGTGGCTGAAATCGGCGAGGGCGCGTACGGGAAGGTGTACAAGGCGCGCGACCTGAAGAACGGACGCTTCGTGGCGCTGAAACGGGTGCGCGTGCAAACCGAGGAGGAAGGCATGCCTCTATCGACTATCCGCGAGGTGGCAGTACTGAGGCAGCTCGAGTCTTTCGAGCACCCCAACGTGGTCAGGTAAAGACAAGATTGGGGTGGGGGATAAACTCTGCACACTCCAGCACAGACTTACAGAAACCTAAATGTAGATTGATTCTCATGAGAACCCCCATACTCATACCCCCCCCCCCCCCCCCACACACACACACACTGTCCGCATCATAGTTTATCCCAACTATATGTATGTATGTACATGTACAGTGGCTTAGAGGTTAGCACCATCGCCTTGCACCTCCAGGGTACAGGTTTGATCTCCGCCTGTGTGTGTGTGTGTGTGTGTGTGTGTGTGTGTGTGTGCTGTTTGCATGTTCTCTGTGTGTTCTCTGGTTGGTTTCTGTCAGGTTCTCCGGTTTCCTCCCACAGTCCAAAGACATGCAAATTAGACTGGTGTGTGAATGTTAACCAGAGGTCCTACCATGGTCGTAAAAAAAAACAAAAAAAATGGCAGTCCCTAGTTGGGACTACAGAGGTTCCTAGATGGACGAATATGTATGTGGTAAATCATTGTAAGATCCTCATACGACAATTTTGTATTACTACTTTGGCAAACATCTTCCTGTATGAAAACATTGATAAATTTTTTACTAGTTATACAGAGGCTAATGAGCACTGAGGAACAGTGAGGAGAATGTGCCCAGAGCACAGCATTAGATCACAAGGAGAAACCCGTGAGACAAACCAGACTGCATTATTTTCTAGGATTAAAAATAAATTACTATTAAATAAATGACTCTGTTACAAATATGTACTATAAAGCCAAACTATATTTAGAAGTTGAAAATGTATAATGTCTGAGCATCATAGTCGGTATATTTACAAAGGCACGTTTAAGGTTTAAGTCTTAAGATTATATACTTAGTAACTGGTGAGACAGATATAAACTGTTGGGAAGTACAGCCTTCAGGGGATTTATGCGGGACTGTCCACAGCAGCAGGAAGTCACAAAGCTCTATCAGGCAAGTCCAGAGGGTTACAGCAGCCACAACAAAAAATATGTACAGTCAAGTATTGAATTGAATCACTGTGTTCATAATCAGGCACAGATTAAAATAATAATGATAATTTGTAACTTTCCATTTGTCTGGGGTGGCACCTTAAAGAATACATCTTTTGTGCCTTTAAAGTGTAGGCTTTTTTTTCTCTCTCTTAATTTACTTTAGTTAAGGCTAAAGTGAATCCTTTATGTATTGTTCAATTGATGTAGCACTTACTGTTAAAAAAAAGTAATGGTAAACAAATATGTTTTAGACTACATACTACATACTCTGTATGTGATGTAAAGCAGCATGTGGAACAGGGAAACATAGTCTGCAGTATATTCAGTGCCTCGTGTAGCTACAGGCTACTCTTAGATGTTTCACAAGAGAACTTTATTCTTTCCATATGTTTTATGTCAGTTAAGAGACTCCATTGTAATGGAACAATTTGGCTTTCTACAAAATATAACATAATATTTAAGACTTAGCTTAGTTTGCAAGTAATATCTTAAAATTACTCCATAGTTTAAAATCCATAGTTTTTTTTTTTTTAAAAGAAATGTTATGTCATTTCATCAGTAATTAGAAGTCACTAAATTATCGGGACAAATGTATCATCTCACATTTATCCATTACTGTCATGAGACAGTGCACATCACACATTGCTATGGTACTGAGATTGGATGTTTTGAGACCCTGTGATCTTTACGGGACAGAAATTATGTTTTTTTTCTTGCTGATTCTTTCTTACCAAGTTTATCTAATTTACGAAGGATGTACTATACTGCTTCATATAATTTAAGCTTTAGCTGGTTGATTGCTGTATTAACACAATTAACAGTTTTTTTCTCAACACCATATGTAATATGTTGGCCCTACGACGAATGAATTTATACTGAGATGGGTTTGATTAAAAGGCAAACATTGCTGTTCAAAAATCATTATTGAATGGTTAACGTGCTTTTATAACAACTTTTGGAAAAACTTTTGGCCCTGTTTTACTGCCTTATCTTCCTTCATAGTACCCAGCAAGGTGTAAATAGCTGATCAATATTTTTTTATACAAGACTCAAGGCTTGTTGTCATTATGATATACCTATACAGTCATTTAGATTTTAATTGGATTGAGCTCACCAAATAATTAAACTGTGTGAAGGGGAAATATTAGCAAGGGGAAGTAGAAACGTGTCTAGAACAAAAATAATAATAATAAAAAAAACATTTATATGAACTCTATAAACATTATCAAGTTGTGCCAGATTGAATATTTTTTATTATAAAGGGAAAGGCATCTTAATCACTTCTAATATCATCATATTAATTTTTACCTGATCTTGTTAGAATATGTGCGACATGTCAAGAAGGTAAACTGTCATGAGCGAACAGTTGGAAATGCTGTTCACTTCTTTGCACTTTGCCATAAAACCTCTGGTATTTCAAGCATAACAAGCATTTTTCAGACAGTCAGGCAAACTAGTCTGGACAGTTAGCTCACTCTAGGATTTTTTCCCTCTTAGCTGTAGTCTTTGGCTCGACATTTAATATTTGAACATCAAAAATAGTATGCTGAATTTTAATATGCTCATGTTCATGTTTGAATATGATCCTGATGATACCTTCTCTTATATTATTCGTCTAGGTTGTTTGATGTCTGTACAGTTTCTAGAACTGATCGGGAGACCAAACTTACCCTGGTCTTTGAGCACGTGGACCAAGACTTGACCACATACCTAGAAAAAGCGCCTGATCCAGGAGTGCCACCTGAAACCATAAAGGTACTCAACACAGTTGATCATTTCTAAATCATTATAAAGCTAAATAAAACAGGTTTTGACTGTTTTACAAAAAACAAACAAACAACAAAAAAACATGGTTCATAACAACTCCACCAATAGAGGTATGTACTTTATTTTCACAAAAAAAACTGTTTAAAAAATATTAGCTGAAAGTCAGATTTACTTTAGCCATTATATACTAGTTCAGGTTTGCACTAGGTAAAGAGGTTATGCACATTTCTTAGTATTTGTGGCATTACCCTTTAATTGCTGTGCTCACTGATCACTGTATTGCTCAAGTGCTGAAGGTCTAGCTGTGGCCTATATATATATATTATATATATATATCACTGATATTTATAGCCTATCAGTTCGTTTTGCTTCATCTGACCAGAGAACACTTCTCCAAAAGCTGCGGATTACCTGCAAACTTCAATAAGATTTTTTTTATGCTGGAGTAGGACTTCCTCTTTGCACAAGTGCATTTCAGGCCACTGTGATGTAGGACTCTCTTAAAAGTGTACGCACATATTTGGCACCTGATGGCTTTAACCCCTTCACCTCCTTTGTTTTTGTCTTGGGGTTCAGTTGGGCTGAAGTTCATTCATTATGTGGAGTTAGGGTTACGGTTAGGGCTAGGGGTGTGGGGCCAAACAGTTTGTTTCCTTTCAGATGCTTGTGGTACTTCCAGTTGTTTGGACGCCTATAGAAGACCTTGTTACAACCACAAACAAGCACAAGCACTTGTGCTTAACTTCAAATTATGACAATTGGCCATTCCATTATTTTCTAGAATAGCATCATCATGTATGCAACTTATTTTAGACACTCTAAGCCAGATATAGTAAATTAAAGATGAAACAACTCTATCTGTAATTGATTGTTTTTAAAATAACCTTTGATCTGAACAAAGTAAATGTTCTAATTTACTTGTCAGCATAAACATATGGTAGCATAAAACGTGAAGTTTTGAAGCGCTGTGATTGAATATTATCTATCTTAGGTGTCTGTAAATGCTTGACCTCAACTTCATAGTGTATGTTCTTGCCTCTGCTTTTTTTTTTAGCTGATTAAGAGCATCTTACACACTTATACCACTACGACTTATGTGTATTAGACGAGTAAACCTTGTGTTTTGGATTTCCACTTTAAGGCCCATGAATGAGAATATAAATGGAGACTTTTGGCATGCTTTAAAGAAGCAGATGGAGGATGGAACTCACTAAGATTAGGGTGAGGCCTGGCCTTTTGATGGGCAGTGCATGTGGTAGATGGGCTTCTAATTAAAGAGCTGGGCCCTTGTGTGTGCCTCTATTTTCATTCAGCTCTGGCTTTCACTGAAGACTAGCCAGTGGAATGTTGTTCAGAGTGTGTGTATGTGTGGTTTTGTCTGCACTGGCCCTCTCAGTTGCTCGCTTTTTTGTTGTGAATAGAGAAACTGAATGTAGGAGGCTTGTGTAAGGGGCAGTAAGTAAGCGATCCTTATGTAGCATGGATATACTTTTCATTAGTTCACAGATAATCCTTTAAGGCTAGCATTGTCAGCACTCCGTTACCACCTTGTAAAATGCTGAAGATCTGATGGAAATGCTGAATCCTGAACACCTACCTCTCATCAGTCCTATTTCCACCCACTAGTCATCCAAATGCATTAATCTTATTTCCCTGCCTGCGCCCGCCCAAAGATGTCCTGAAATAAGGCATATCTTCACCTCACCTTTTCTATATATATATATATATATATATATATATATTTTTTTTTTTATCATTGTGAACCAAAATCTTTGGACATCCATCAATTTGAACCATATTTTGTGGCACCTTGTTCCACTCGTTCGCAAGTCATAGTGCAATCACATGTTCATCAGTTAGAAACATTGCTAAAACTATTTGGAAAATGACTCAGCATCATGCTTGCTGCTCACCAGCCATTTATGAATGCATGATTCCATGACATCTTTCGAGAGTATTGTTTTTGAGAACAAAACCACTGTGCGATAGCGACTGCAAATCAATACAGAAGTGCTTAATACCTTTACTGTTTTATCCTGTTTTATCCTGATGGGAGTGATCTCCTCCAGGATGACCCTGCCTCCATCCACAGGGTACGACGGCACACTGAATTGATGTTATGCTATATCTTTTATAGTCACCAGTTCTCATCCTAGGTAAACACCGGTGAGGCGTTGGGCTGAGTGCCCTATACCACCATCGTCGACACACCAATTAAGGGAATGCATTTTGAAAGAATTATGTTCATCTTTCAAGTACAGTTCCAGAGACTCATAGGATATATTCCTAGGCACACTGATGCTGTCATGGTGTCATGTGAAGACCCAAACCTTTAATAAGCTACTTAATGTTTGTTTGTCCCATAATTTGTTACTAATAATTAAAATCAAAAGAGCTTACAGAAGTGAATCAGGCTAACTTTCTACCAAAATAGATTTACAGAAAGGCTGTTGAATACCACTTGTAGCATACTGTCAGTTTTTTGTGTTTTTTTTTTTTGGGGGGGGGGGGGGGG
>JAAGKR010002114.1:0-47688 GCA_011419295.1 Clarias macrocephalus | reverse complement strand
GGGAGCAGATTAGATTTCTCATCAGAGGATGAGATAATGGACATCAAGGACAGATGATAGGCTCTAGTTCAGTATTGCTAAAGACCCCCAACAACTTCATTTACTCTCGCCCTCCCAGAAAGACACCAGATTGCAGAGCTCCCAGACCCCCCAACCCCCACACTCCTCCCCATCCACTCCAAATCCTCCATTCTGCCCACTCCTGTCCCATTTTGGACCCACCACATGCTAATTGATGAAAAAGGCCCTAGGAATCAAACGGGCTGGAAGGACATCAAGCAGCTGGTGTTATGTTGGCAGGTCCGGCTGGCTATTCCAGGCTCAGCGTCTCTCTCTGAGGCTTGTCTCCGCCCCATAAAGGGGAGCCTAATGAAGCATGGGGAGGGAATTACAACTAATGCTAACTGGCAGATGTCTTGCATTGTGCCAGGCTACAATAAACAATATGGCTGCCTCTCATGAATTAGCATGATAATGGGGAGTGCCTTCTGGAGGCTCTGTTTTGACTGCTGTTTTTTTTTTTTTTTTTTAGCAGACTGTTTTTTTGTGTCTTTTCCTTTTTTCCTTTGCTGCCTGTCCATGTTCTTTGCAAACGAGTTGCTGTTGAGAACAGGTGTAGTGTTTATCCTAGGTACGCTGTTTGCAGTTGATGCTTTTGCTTGCTTAAGCAGATGGCTTTAAGCTGTAATCAGGTTTTCTTGCTATGAGGTAATGCTCCATGTTGAAATACACAAAGTGGCATTTTTCATAGCTTTTAAATTCAGCCTCTTGAATTGCACTATGAAAGAAAAGACGTTTTTCTATAGCCACTTAACAGGTGTTACATGGGATGGCTTTGCCTGTTGCTCTGGTTGTTCGTATATTGTTATTTTAATTCATCCTATTGAATTGACATTAAATAAACAGGTCAGTGGTATTAACCCTTTAATTACAATTACAATCTTTGTGGACACAGTTCAGCTTAAGTTAACTCATATGAGACATAAAAAAGAGGGCTCCGGGGCGAGTGTTTGTTTTGTTCTTGGGTCATTATGCTTGAGGAAATGTGGCAATATGGCTTGAAGCCAATGAAGAGTAACTGATGAGGCATAATGCCGTCGCACCAGCCTGCTTGTGTTACTGCGGCTTGGTGGGTATGGTAGGTCATGGCTGGATAGGCATTTAGAAAGGGGTCCTTGTTTATGCTAGCCACCATGCACCCGGGCATCACCCTCATGCACACTTTCATTTGGATCTAGCTTCCTTTATCCGCATTATCAGAGGCCCCGTCCGCCTTCCCCGGCATGACCAGATCTGTGCCGTTTGCAAATGTTTTCTGCTTGAGTGTGCACACTATTGTGTCAGTGCTTTTAATCACTTACCGGCTGGTCGAGGACTGAATGGGTTGGTGGGCTCAGATCCATGTCACTTGTGAGGTCTTGGAGGCAGGTCTCTACAGGGCTGCCATTGCTCCATGTCTCTACTTTGGGGTGACTCTTGGAACAAGCGATCAGCTGCTTTTTTCTTCTAACCTGTTCACGTTTGTCAGACACTCTTTCTTATCAACCATCAGGGCAGCTAGAAGAGCCTCTGTGGCTGTAGTTTTTTATGCTGTTGTTGTGCAAGTTACACCAGAGGAAATGGCAGTTAAGCCGTTTTTTTCCTCTCATTTCATAGGCATTAAGGCTTGCTTTTTCGCCTGGCCCTCGGTCTGAACAAGTGCTCGAGAGACAGCTGCAGGGAAGTAGTGGCCCAGCAGAACAGAACTTTAAAGTAACATGTCTTTCCGGCCCTGCATCAATGTCAGTTAACAACATCTGCCACGCTCCAAATTTAAAGGGCCACGCTCATTTTTCCTCCCCGAAGCCAAAAGAGCCTTCATTTTCCAAACAGAACTTCTGATATCGACAGCATCCTGTGATAATTTGTTCAGTTCTTTGAGAATTTCCTCCCTTTCTTATTCCTTGATTTCCTTTACCATCTCATTAGTTTATTCCACGTCCATAAATAATTGAGATATCCGATGTTGACATATCTGGACCAGACATATCACTGTGTTTCTGTGTTTTTTTCAGGATATGATGTACCAGTTGCTGCAGGGGCTAGACTTTCTCCATTCACATCGCGTGGTTCACCGAGACCTGAAGCCTCAGAACATTCTGGTAACCAGTGGAGGACAGATCAAATTGGCAGATTTTGGCCTGGCACGCATATACAGTTTTCAGATGGCTCTTACTTCAGTGGTGAGTCATCAATTTCTGACAATTCCTTGCCCTCACTTTTACCTTCAAAAACAGTCCAGGTATATAAGCTACTGTACATAGCAGATTTATGAATTCACGTTTATAAATGTTAACAAAACATACAGTGGGTATGTTCACATTCGAAGGGCATCTTACACATCATTGTCCATGGTAAAAACAGGATCAGGTGAAAGACATGCTTTCACCTGATCCTAATTTTATAAACAAATATGAGGTACTGGATGCTACACTGCAATTGTAACTTGTCAGGCTACAAGATGGTCATATATAAAGAAAGCTATGGCTGAGCTAGCCTTTTGAGAATGTAGCTAACTATGTGGAAAGCTATTGGTTTAGCACAGGAAAATTAACTGCCATTTTCATTTCGTTGTGTAGCTAATTTATATTATATTATATTATATTATATTATATTATATTATATTATATTATATTATTATAGGTTTATTCCACTACTTTTGGCTCAGTTTTTGGGTGGATGGGTGGAAATATCTAGCTGGCTAGTTTTATCGTGCTCATGGTTAAAAAGCAGCTATTTTGAAAATAGTTCCACTAATGTTATGCTACTAGAAACATTTAAGTTAAGTTAGTAGTGTAATGACTTGTGACTACTTCCTTTGACTGAAAATACACATGTATATGGAAATGTGTTACGTATTTCAAATGAATTACTGATCCAAATATTGCTGTTTTTTTTTAATGATCAAATAACGAATAATTATCAACCATTCCAGTTACTGTCCTTAATTGAAAAGCTTGTTTTTTAAAGCTGATATTTAATAATTTTATTTAAATGTCTTGTTTCTATACTTCTGCACTGTCCCTTAAGTCCATTAAGTCCATGAAGAGATTTTTATTGTTGTATATTATATTATATTATTATTATAATAATTATTATTAATAATAATTATTATTATATTGTTGTTGTTAAGGTTCGATAGCTTAGTTCCGTACTAGATTTATTGCTTTAATGCACCTTTGGCAAGTCCAGGAACGTGATCTGCCATAAAGTGAAAAGATCAGCTGGTCCCCTGAGTCTGACAAGGACAGCTCCCAATCAGGAGTGAGCTGCACTGAAAGCAAAGAAACCCATCAGCTGCGAGCCTAACAGCAGGTGTATAAAAAGTGTAAAACGAGACTGGCCGATTAATGTCATCGGGCCTCACAAAGTGGTCCTGGGATGAAACGGATCATGGGATTGAATCAGTGAATTCCCCCTGTCGCTCTTTTGAAGCCATAGTCTCTTGAAGGGCGCTCTGATGTCAATAGATAGCATATAGCTTGTGAATGGACATTGCTTTTTTTCCCCCCACTTCACACTGAAAATAGGAGATGCTTCTCAAATATGTATTGTGTTGGCCTGTGTTATTTTAGAAAGTCAGTATTGCATATCATCTGCTGGGTTTTTTTTTCTTTCTGAGGTATCTTAGGGAAATTTGTAGAAACTCAAAGGAATCCCCACTCAGTAGCTCAGCCACATGTACACTTATTAACCCACTCTGTTTCACTGCCAATTCAGTTTGTGAAATTTGAATGACTGCTAAAACGTTCTTTCTGTTTTGTGGTTTCAGTGGTTAGGCAGTTGAGCTGCTGTAATTTGAACTGGTAATCCACCAGAGATATTAGAAAACCCCACCTCCACCCTTAAATCAACTGTGAAACAGACACATAGTGTGAAACAGACAGTACGAAGATGGTGAAGAAGGGAGGGGGTGATATAGAGAAGTGATATACTCAAGAAAGCAGAGAATAAAAGAGAGAGAGAGAGAGAGAAGAATGAAAAGTGAACATGGAATGTTCTGATTCATTTTCCTGCATTTGGAATCCCCCTCATCACCTGCTTTAAATACAGCTAAAAACACTTCCTCTCCGCCTCTTTGCCAAATAAAGAAACGACAACCCTGGGTATGCAAAGCAGGCCTTGAGGTCACTTTTTTATTACTTTAATAACTGCTAAGTACCTGCTAAGCAGAAATATGATACGTAAACCTAGAGCATACAGAGAAACATATTGTTTTCAAAAAGAGTCCAATGCTGAAGATGAATCATTCAGTGAAAGGCTTGTTTTTAGCTGTCTGATTTACATAACATATGAAGGTATGTCCCTTGGGGATTTTGCTTGAAGAGGTCCATATTTAGTCAGTCGTCACATATTTAGTCAGTCTTCACACATTTAGTCAGTGTTCATTCTCAAGTTCTGAGAAATCTAATGTCTTTTTATACATTGACTTTGATAGGATACCTATGCCCCTGCTAATTCATGCAGTCATCCAGTCAGCAGCATGATGCATGCACCACATACCGTTCAAGAATTTCACTATGTTTATATCGAACATCAGAATGGGGAGAAATGTGATCTAAGGGACTTTTGCTCTTGTGGCAGGGTTGGTTGCACAGAAGGTGCTGCTTTGAATAGCTAAGAAACCTTTAACTGGTCATGTTGTGCCCTTCGCCCATCCAGCTTTGTGATCCTGCTCTTTTTGTGATCAGTATTGTTGAGCCCATTGTACCCTCCTGGCTGACGGGAGTCGATCTCAGTGTGGTCTTCTGTTGTAGCCCATCTGGATCAAAGTTTGATGCGTTGTTCATATTTAAGTCTTTAGAAAATGCGAATACAGGACAAATTTCATGACAGTTAAAGGATTTATGTAGTACTTATATATATTATTTTAGGTGATAAGTTAACATGTCCAGAGTACCCAAAGTGTTTAGCGTCACCACTTCCATTATGCAGCTGTCTCATGGTTCGTTCCTCCAGTATGTAGATGAGACAGGGTAGGAGTGCGGGAGTGTAAGCTGGCAGACCACCCAATGGGTGCAGCCGATGTGGAGATTAGCCTGACCCTACAAATCTCTTGGGACCACGGCATTGTTGATCATTATAATGACTCCTCTCTCCCGGTGGCCATTGTGCACCTCTGATTGACGGCACAAAGCCTCAGGGCAAAGGCCCAAAATATAGCAATGTTTCTTTCTCATCCTCTTGCCTTTTTGGATATATTAGCTGGCATTTATCCTGGCTCTTATACAGATCGACAGGGGAAGCTGCTCCGGCTACAGCACAGCGTTCACATGTTTCATGATGGTCATGATGTATTTTCTGCCGTCTTCAATTTTCACACGCTTTGGTCTATGAGATCAGAATTAGGTAATAGCAATTGTGCATATTAAAAACTCATTCCAGTTTTCATCAGGAGAACTTTCGATTAAGCCCATTTAAGGAGCGCCTCATGAAAGCCATTAGGAAAGTACCCCAGAGAACATTGTGTGCACCATGTTGCTCATGAAATTAGATTTACTAAAGATTAACTGAGGGGATATTCCCTGAAACATTTATTCTGATGTGTGGTGTGGGTTATTTTTACCTCAGCTAGAGAAGACAATTTTTTTTTTAGAATTTATACCAACCAGGCCTTTTGTATAATAGTGTTTAAAATGATTACAAAGGAGAAAGACATACTGTATGTTTTATAGACACATAGATATATTTATAATTGTATGCAGCATTTTTGTGGATCTGCTGAGCAGCTTTCTGATCCTCCCTCATTCAACTCATTCTGTAATGTTCACCCCTCTGCTGCTACATTTCTTGGCAAATTTCTGTCTTAATGTGTTATAACTTGATAACACTTTGTTTTAAATTTTTTCGTTATTGTTTTGCATTGATGCTTTCTTGGAAGATACGCTCACATTTGGTTTGACCTTGGAATTTTTGTAAAATTAATAATAGCTGATAATAATAATAATAATAATAATAATAATAATAATAATAATATGCATAATATATATATTTTACAGATCAAATTTTACAATAAAATAATGAGAAGAAGCACAAAAAAATTATAAATTAAAAAACAACAACTATAAATTACATTAAAATAAGACAGTAATACAATTTTAATTATACAGTAAACATGACTCATAAATGAATTATGTAAAATTTAATAATTCGTTTAAAAAATTTGTTTATAAAACATTTAAATGAAATATTTATAATATTTATTTGAAATAATACAAGTTAAACAAAAAAAGCCCATTAAATGGCAAATAATGCTCACGATGACTTGAGTGAAAGTAAGATGCTGAGTCTGATGCAGTACACTAGAGCACTACAGAATTTTTAGATCTTAAACGTCTACGTATATATGAACTCGCTCTCAGCAGCTCTATGCAGCTTATTATTCAGTTACTCATCATAAAGCATATTGCTGAAGTTCATAGTGAAATTCTAAAGCGTAAACTTTATCAGGAACAAGCAGTTTGTTACGGGTTTGAGGAATGCGTGTCAGGATCGATCAGAGCTCAGCGTTGAAGGTTTATGGAATTAAAACTCAAAAGTGCTAGTGTTTGCATTGTGTTTGTGGTGCCATGCAGCTCAGACGGCCTGATACAGCTCGTTTTGTGCCGTGTTAAAAAAGATTTGACCCAGCAACTGTTTTTCCCGAATACCACAAACTCCACAGCAGCCTTTGCTGTGGGTCCTCTGGGCCCTGATGCTTCCTTCCTCTCTTCCACTGGAATGAATTCCTCATGTTGGCAAAACCTAACCACCGCCTTCCCTCTGTCTCTCTCTCTCTCTCTCTCTCTCTCTCTCTCTCTCTCTCTGTTTTTTTATCCACCGTTCACCAACCCCTTCACTTCTGTAAACTGAACTATCTCGACTATCAAGTCTGATAGGACCTGAATTGTGATAACCGAAAACGACTGAGTGGCATATATACCATCGTCTAATACTGGGTAATTCCATTGCCATGTAAACATCATTTGTAGATTTGCTCAGACATGTTGCAGTTGGAGCCGGTTGAGTGCAAATATGTGCCAGTTTACTGTGGCACCAGCATAATAGTTCCACCCAGATAGCAATTTCTGCTGCCTATTTTTGCATGCAAATGAAGCTAGTAAAATTGAAGATTTGACAAATGATATGTAAACAGCAGTAGAATTTGGAACAAAAAAAAACAAAACTGAAATATTATTGAAATATCCCAAAATGAGCATGCTGATTGTTTTATCCTTCCTGTGTGTGTGCGGCTGGGAGACCTTCATTGTTTAACACCCCATAACATCTGAACCCATTTTGAGTAATGGGTTTGCTCTCCACGTCTCCGCTATAGCTGCTATCTGTCGGCCATTGTGGGCAGATATGTTCCAATCCTAGCATTTCCTGTACGAACAGGCGGTCCCTGAGTAAAAAGAGAATGAACTGGGGAGTTAGAGAGGTGCCAGTGAGAACAGAAAGGCAGTGTCATCTCCACTTCTGGTGGGAACTTTGGCAGAACCAGGAGGTGAGCTGATCATTAAAGTGATGGTACGGTGACACTCAAGTATAAACCAGCGAGCGTCCGTGGGAAGAGTGAACACTCAGTATACTTATCACGATTTAACTTCCTGTTTTTTTTCCAACTCACATTCAAATATGGTAAATCTTTATGCAAAATCTTCAAACGTCGTCTCTTGTTGTGGATTGTCTGTCTATGGATCTAACAGGTAGTGTCTGTATCCTCTGTGGAAGGCTTAGAAACGTTGATATGAAACAGGTGAGAGGTAATTTGACTTTATGAGGTCCCTGAATAGTAGGTGAGGCTTGTACGAATCACCTCTACTTAAACAGTTTTTCGATCCAGCACCTCAGACGTAATGGAACAAGCAATTACTTCAAATAACATTGTCATGTGCCTACACTTCTGAGAAACAGGAAGGCAGCTGAGAGGGGTTACGGCTCCAGACTTTTCTCCCATGAAAGTCTTTGCTGTACTGAATGCACTCACGTGAAGCGGGGTTTATTTTTGATCAAAATTCTGATGAAGCTTGAGTTTTTTTTTAAAGCTGAGGTTAGATCGCCAGAAAGTTCCTGTGCCGAGGGGAAGCACGGCAACTCAGTTTCTGCCAGACAATATGCTTCTACTCTGGATAGACACACAGGCAGCGGCATGGCTGCGGAACGGAGGAAGAAGAAAAAAAAAAAAAGAAAACAAGGCACGCAGGAGAGCACGTGCAACAGACTCTGGTAATGTTTAGCTATCTCTTCCGGTATTCCAAAAAGGAAGAAATGAAAAAGGAGGAGAAAAAAAAGAGGGCCGGTTCCTGTACTGCAACAGGCACACAAACTGTGTGATACACGAGGAGCTTCTTATTTAGTATTTCCTGTGTGACCGTCACCATTGGCCGTCCACAGGGAGTGGTGAGCTCTTACTCTCAAACCTCACCACCACCCACCACCCCCCCGTCTGGATTGATTGCTGATGACGTCTTGGCGGCGGACCAGAGCAGCAGAAGGACTGATTGACGGCGTGCAACAGCATCTGGATGTTAAAGCTTTGCCTGTACCAGCAAAAAAAAAAAAATTACGGCATATATCAGGAATTTTCCGACTAATGATGTGCGGATGTGGTAGCACAGGGGAAAGAGAGGCTGACTGTACTCTCTTTGTTTGCTCAGAGAGGGCCCCATACAGCATTCCTGTAAGCTCTGCATACTTTGGCAGCAGTCAGGGACGTTTTTTTTTTTTTTTTTTTAAACTGTATACAGTTCTACATGTATGCTTTGCTCACTTGTGACTTCATATTTCTTTCTGCCATCTTGAGCAGGCCTGACAGACTTGTCACTATTGTTACTGTGAGTTCAAAAGAGCATAGGCAAAAGCACCGAATGACTCCAGGGCTTGTCACGTCGAATGACGTATACCGTCTGGTTGTACAGGAGGCGAGGAATGAAGTGTCACAAGACGAAACATGACGAGAGGGGATATGAAAGTCATCATTCATCCTCACATGCGTGTTTAATTTGCATCGTGCATGCATAGAAATCAATGATGCGTTGAAAATATGGGCAACACTGTGGGTTTTTAACAGCCCCCCCCATCACCCCCCAATCCCTGTGGGATTCCTATGGGTTCTCCGGTTTCCTTCCACTTGCAGGTACGTCAACGGATGGCAACGAATCGATGCACCTTAAATTTTACAAGATTTAAAACAGTCACCGAAAATGAAATCTTATTTGATCAAATTCTCTATACTGTTGCTGCAGGTTGCATTTCCATAAATAACACTCTGGAGCCGTTTAGTAGACTGAGAATTAAGCTTCCATGCATGGACTAATCATATCGCCTTTAAGATCTGTTATTAAGTCCGCTGGCAGAGGCTCATTTTTAAAGAAGGGCTTTTGTCCTTTGCAGTTTAGTCGACTTGTCCCTTTAATAGTGTCCAAGGGCGGCCTGAAAGAATGTGGACGAAGGTCTTGTGTTGAAGGGGCCTTTCATCCTTCACTTCCTTTGAGAAAGAGAATGTAAACATAGGCTGATGGCCAAGCCCAAAGGCCAGCCGTATTCTTAATCTCATTGTGTGTCTATTGCTTTAATTCCATGAGGCAACGATGAAAAAGAGGAGGTTGGGGACTCTAGGGCTTAAGTTTATTAGCTGAGACCATATGACTGAAGTGCAACGCGGTACAGTGAGTTATAATGGGAGTGCAGCTTGACCAAGCGAACCTCGTCTAGTGTGGAAGCGCCTGAGGAGAACTGCAAAGCCACTGTTTCCCCTTGTGCTGAGTGAGCTCAAGCCGTCTCACCAGATAGGAATGCACAGAATGCTGTTCTTTAATCTGAAGGCATCCAGGATCACTTTATCTGACCCTTCAGTTAGCAGCCAACGGCTCACAGGACTAGTCTGAGAGAGAAACCGTTTTATGTAAAATAAGCCCCGAGGTTACAGCAGCAGGTTTAACCGTGCCAGTGTATAGACGTTAATGCAGGGCTGAGACCGTCTGGTTTAAATGAAGGCGTCCTCATATTTTTGGAAAGGGGTTAAACAGGTTTAATCGTTTGGATTTTTATTGTGATATTTTTGGTGATGATAAGTTACGACTCCCACAACGTGACGAGATTTGTTTTGTTTTATAAATAAGCATTTTCCCCCTCAGATTGTTCACCTGCCAATTCCCACCCACCAGCCAGCTTGGCCCTATCACACGACAGTTAGGGAGGGTGAAGGATAACATTTGCTTTCTCCGAGACATGTGACGTAAGGCGTTTTGTTCAAGTGCTGCTCAAAGGACAGTGTAACCCACTCAGGAGAAAGCATTATCAGCCTCTTCTCCAACTCCGAGAGTTCCCAGACAGGCCTCAAGTTTAAATCCTGACGATGCCGCAGCACCCTGTTGGCTCACACTGTGCTGGCGTCTATGAAATTCTAAAGCCCGGGATGAGAACAAAGGCTAAACATGCAGCATGTAATTCATTACTGGATCCCAGGCTTTCATCATATAACTGAAATTGTCTTCATTGAACCAATTACTGTACATATGCATTACTACTTGAAAGAATGAAATAAAGTTTATTCGCCTAACAAAATAAATTTTATATGCATAGAGTTAAATTAGCGTTTGTCAAAGTGACACTGGTTAGCAGTTAATATTTCAATGAGCTTTTAACTTTAAAACCCATCAGTTCACATTTAAACACATGCAGAATGAAAATAAAGATGCGAGAGAGACAACGTGAAAGGAACTAACACAGCTTCTGATTGGTCAACAAGTCACTGACTCATCAGCAGGCCGTACCCAATGAATCATACATAGCTAACAACAAAAACAGAAAAATATATAATGACATCATATTTCTTTTCCACCGGCTAACACACCTCAGATTTGTTGGTTTTTGCACACCAAGTCTCTGGCATGGTCGATTTAGCCCTTGAATATAAGGGCCAGTGATTCTGTGAGACCTGTCTGACTCGTTCTGGTGCCCCGCTTCTGGTTAGAGATCTTGTCGAGTGGAGGCCCGTGTGGTCTGCTTGGGATGCGTGTGGTGACTGGGGACGGTTCCATTTTACCATTTACATTTAGGCATTTGGCCTGGGAAGACGTCTTATCTCATTATAAATCTGAGCAGTTGAGGATTAAGGGCCTTGCTCAAGGGCCCAACAGTGGCAACTTGGTGGTCGTGGGGTTTGAACCTGAGACCTTCCTAACCGTAGTCCAATGCCTTAACCACAGAGATACTGACCCCAAAACAGCCCTGACATCTTCTGTTATATTGGAACTTCCAGCTGTCTAACAAACAGTAGGACTACAAAACAATTTCTGCAATCCGTTATGTTCTTGGTGGGTTTCCTCTGGGTACTCCGGTTTCCTTCCACAGTCCAAAGACATGAGTGTGTTAGTGTATGTGTGTGTGTGCCCTGCGATGGATTGGCACCCTGTCCAGGGTGTACCCCACCTTGTGCCCTAAGCCTCCTGGGATAGGCTCCAGGCCCCTCGTGACCCTGAATACAGGATAAAGCTGTATAGCTGTATAGAAGATGAGATGAGTGATTGCATGCACATTCCCATATTTCTCTGCTGCTTTGCCAAAATGAAAAGCGCTATATAAATAAAATCGAATTGAATTGAATAGTCCGAGTCAAGCATCTACCGTTTCACTTGCACTTGACCATCAATAATGGTGACGTTAACAGCAATTACACAGTAACGGCACTTTATTACATCAGTTGATTACAACAGTTCACCAAGTGACCAGTGATGTTTGAATATAGTAGCGTGAGAACAGCGGAATGGCAGCTCCGGAGTTCATCTTTAACAGTCTGTACTTCACACCAAAATAGTTTTGCAAAAATGTAAAGCATGCATGAAATACGCTTTTTGAGAAATACATCGGAATTCAGTTTGAACTGTCGGCTCAAGAGTTGTTGCGCACAGTGACTTCAAAATCGTAAGACAAAAGACACAAGCTAATGAGGCACGCAGACCAGGCCAACTATTTCCCCTCGACTCTGGTTTCGTGCGGCGCCCCCAGTCATGTCTGCCGTTTAGCACAGAAATCCTGCAGCGTGAAAACGCTATAGAATCTGGTTACATCACTTTTACTGGCTGGTGACAAAATCAATGTCGATGTCGCACGTCTTTCATGATTGATCATAAAGATTTAACTCCTAGTGTATATATTAAGATTTCATAATAAATATAATTCAAATATTCAGATTTAAAATAAATAAATAAATGAACAAACAAACATAGCAACAGCACATCGATAGCTGAATGTCTTTAACCCCCCCCCCCTCTTAAGTTTTTGCACAGCTACAGCTATGAATGCTATGTAAAATGCATGCATGTGTGTTAATAGAAGGTCTCACCACAAAGGCAGAGCGCTGAGAAAAGCGGATATACTTCAGCTGTGGTTCTTCCTAGAAGTTCACTCCTCCATTACTGTTTTTTTTTTCTTTTTTCTGCCATCTACATACACATATAAAGCTTATACATAAGCTACAATATAGATCTGATGAGCATATTTTGTATTTTGTATGCAAAATTCTGTAATGCATGTTTCCCGGGGAAATTTTGAAAAGCTTATTTATGAAATAAATTGTTAGGTGTGACATACCCATTTTGCCCCTCCATAACTCTATCGCTATCATTTTATCAGTATCCTTGTTGCGTTAGTTAACCCCACCACTCCAATAGTCATTAAGGGGAAGCATATGAATGGAGTCGGACTTTGAATGATAATGGAGAGCAGCTATTTTGGAATGAATCATGTGCCTGTGTTGCAGTCACATGACAACAAAAAGACCAGAGCGTTTCGTCACCGGTTTCCTCTCGAGTTCCTCTTAATCAGGAAGACTAACTTGAGAAAGTGCACTTAAAAATAACTCGTTTTACACATGAAAAATGCGGGTTGAATCGGATTCCATTCACACTGGCCATGCACGGCCGTTTCACGCTTGCACAGGGCAGATGCCGTCGAAGGTTTTGGCCACAGATGAGTGGAGCGACCACAGGGTTTAATTAAGGTTATGTGTGCCAATTATAGCTGTATTCTTCAAGAGCTGAATCAATCCACAGAGAGCAATGCAGACGTAATGCACTGAAAATATCATTAGGAGTAACCTGACAGCATGTACTATTTGTGAGTGTATTAGTTGATTTACCCTGATAGCAAGGGTGCTGGTGGATTCTTGCATCTGATTGGTTAGATGCTGTTCATTTACAAAGACAGAGTTATATTTAAAGCTGCTTATGATGTGATATCGCTTCCAACAGCTATGAACAGAGCGAATGCTTCATCTCTATGCATATGCCTGAATGAAAATAATGAACAAAGTATAATCACTTTTTATGATCGGAAACATTTATTAAAGTGTCTGAGTTAATTTCTTTTTAGAACCAGATCAAAGTCTCAGCAGTCCTGTTTTGTGGCTTTTTCTTATAAGAAGCAAATAGAGAAAGTAATGGGATGAGTGTTAATCATGCATCAATCTGCACAATGAAATAATCCGTACCTCATAACATCATAAACTCTGCTTTAATTGAACTCTTCCTCTCGGTCCGAATTGCTGCATATATAACTCTAATTAAGCTCTAATCGGTGACATATGGCCGACGTGGCTGTTCACAGATTCCTCCCCGTACCCGCACTCATTAAGCACAACATTGTCTTAGCACCAAATCCTTTGGCACATCGCATGATACGCACCCCTCGATATACACCCCAGGCTTTGCTTACAAACACAGGGGCGGCTGATTTGGCCGATAAGCCTGAGGGTTTCTGGGCTGCGAGCCCATGGGAGGACGGGATGTTGGAGAGGGAAAGCACCTGGAAGCCGTCCACTTTACTGGAGCAGGGTCACTGAGTTTCGTCTGGAAGCTCTCCCTACTGTAGCTGCTCAGCTGTATGTGCCCTGCGCTGCAGCTGTAAGGCCAAGAGTCACTGAGTTTAAGGACTGAACATGGGCTCAAGTGAGAAAAAGCAGCAGTCTGATCCGAATAGATTGATAAACCATTAAAGGCTTTCGGCCTTCCAAAGAGGCCTGGAGAAATCCCCATAATGTGCTGGAAAAGCAGAATCAGAGAAAACAGGCTGCTGGTTTATATTAGTTAGTGCCGTCTCATACTAGGTTGTCCGCTTAGTAAGTTTGGAAAGCTAGCAAAACCGGAGCAAGCATTTCGGTTTTAGATTTTTTCTTTTTTCTCAGCAGGGTAGTGACTTGCTGTGAAATTTGCGCGATCTTGGCATACCAAAATGAGCATTTGGAGGCTTGCGGTGCCAGATATGACTTCATACCTTACATAACTCAGGCACAGGGGCAAAGAAACAAAAGCGCAGTGTGTATTCGCAAGCGTCTTTTAGCTGCCTATTAATCGAGACATATGCGCAGGATCTGTGACGGTGATGAAAGACCATGTGTTTCATACGCAACTGCAGTATGCATGTTAAAATGTGTGTGCGTTTGTGCTGTAGGTGGTCACTCTTTGGTATCGAGCTCCAGAAGTGCTCTTGCAGTCGAGCTATGCGACCCCGGTGGATCTCTGGAGCGTGGGATGCATTTTCGCCGAGATGTTCAGAAGAAGGTGAGTAAAGCACATTCAGTTGAACGCCTGGTCAGTGCATTTCCCACCCACACGTTCCCCTTTTCACCCTTAAATTTATGTCCTGCAGTCTCACAGATGGGAATGAAATTAAGTGAATCTGATATGACTTACAGAGCCCTCATGTGGCGGGTTCATTAGGATTGAAAGGAGCAAGTCAGGCCTGGGTGATCTGATTTGCTCAGGCCTCCAGCACTGAACGGTTGTCTGCTATTTAGTGCTACTTAGTACATAGACTTGTGCCGTTCTCAGGAGAGAAGACTGAATGTATAATAGTTCGTAGCTGACACTCGAATGTAAGCGATGTTCATTTCATCAGACGTCAGTGATATTTCAGCGTATTAAGCTTCATTTCAATGATTTGCATCGAACTGTGTTAGCAGGGCAACACAGCATGAGCTGTTCCCGGCATTAAATAAGTAACTTCATGTTTTGTTTTGTTTTTTTCAGTGCCCCATCCTTCTTCACGAACACATTTTTGTAGTCAGTTTGGGGCTGTTAAACTTTTGGGGAAATACCATGTGCTGTGGTTGCAGATGGCATGCGAGAACTGTATGTGTCGCCTTTAGCAACTGTCAGTGTCGACGTGTCAGTGTTAGAGGCTAACGAGACATTTTAATCCTGGCATTGTCTTTACTTTCCTGTCTAACTTATATAAGTTGCCCATGCACGGATTGGTTGACAGATTAGAGGACATTCTGTTATGATGTCGGCATTTTGGGGTCCACTTGTTGTGTTCTCCTTATACAGAAGCATCCTGATGGAAGTGGACTCTTATTGGATGACTCCACCCCCATGCAATAGGCTCAGGCGGCTCACTGACTGATTTGATAAGCATGAAAATTATGTAAATAATATGCTAAGAATAAAGCATATTGAGTAACGAATAACTGAAGAATCCGGAATCTTCGCCAAGGCACACCAATGCCTGTCACCAGACTTGATGACTTAAAACTTGACTAAGAAAGAATTTGTCTTTGTTTAAGACGAGAATATGTTCCTGAGAAGGGAAGGGTGCAAGCTCGATTTGCAATCTGAGTTTCCTTCCCCTAACCGTCACCAATAAGACACACGTTGCGTCTGAATAACGGCAGAAAGACCCCAGGTGGGTTTCGGGTGATAATAGTGGAGCGTGGGTGGGTGTGTGTTGTGGGTGTGCAATGCAATGTATGCCAAATTAGCGTTAGTGCACGTGTGTTTCCTTCTTGTTGGTGGCTGGCTATGTGTCCCCTCATTGTGCTGGGGAGGATGTGGGGGCTGATGTCTTCCTCTCGACACTCGTGAGGAGGGAGATGTGTATGATGGGGAGGCCAGATTGCAGATCCACTCACACACATCCTGTGTTTCACATCCTAACAGGCCTAACTGTAATATACGATTATGCAGACTTCAGCTCAGGAAGTTGAAATAACAATACTACTATTACTCATAATAATAATAATAATAATAATAATAATTACAACAATAATAGTAATAATAATAATAATAACAACAACAACAATAATAACAACAACAACAACAATAATAATAATAATAATTACAACAATAATAATTACAATAACAACAATAATAGTAATAATAATAATAATTATTATTATTATTATTGATTATTATTTATATTATTATTATTATTATTATGTTGTTGCATACTGCAGACATTATGAATTATCTCATGAGGTGAGATCTCATATAGGCGTATTCGATTCATGAATCACTAATTGATTCAATTCTTTGTTTACATTCAACTTCAAAACAAACAAAGAAAACAGAAACATTTAAATCATTTCAAAGTACAGAATGTTAATTAGATTCACTGGTTCAAGCCTTTCATGATACTATAATCTGTGAAAATTCTGCACTGCTCCTGTCAGTCATGCTTAATTTGCAATTAACTTGTTAATTAATTAGTAGTGTGTAATCTTTTAAAAAATAGTAGTGTTTTAATCTTTTAAAAATTATTTCTTACTCTGTGGCAAAAATAAATTATATATATATTTATTTTTTTATTTTTTTTACTACTATGCATTTTATTTGTATCAATAAAAATGATTCAGTCTGAGAAAATGAAGGAATTGAAAAAACCATAGGTGTGTGACTGTGTGCACAAGTCAAGTCCTCAGCAGGTTGTGTAACATGAGGTGTTGTACAGGTAAGGCTGTCTCGCTGACACAATACCCTAAAAAAAAGAAAAGAAAAAAAAAAGCCACCACACCGGGCAACTGGCCTGCCTCCAAGAGTGCCAGAGGGCAGAAGGGAGACGCTTTGATCCATGTTAGCAGTACACCTCCTTTTCTCTCTCTCTCTCTCTGTCTGTCTGTTTCTGTCTCTCCCTCTCTCCCTCTCATGGAGGCGATTAAGCAGACTTTTTAAAAAGGCCACCTGTTGCAGATTAAAAGGCACCTGGGAGAAGCTTTTCCAACGCTCCCATTCTGTTGTCTGAGAAGTGCGGCGCATTTACAGATCTGAGTAATGGAGGTTTAAAAGTCACCGGAGAGTGATAAAGACATGGCACACCTGAGCTAGCAACACTCTGTCTGGTTTATTGTTTTATTTGCTGTTGAAAATGGGTTTGCGGAGCAAGGCGTGCAGCCTGGAGGGGATCATTTGTTTTGTTGTATAAACCGAGGAGGAAGTCCTTTTAAACGTATAACACCTGACTTACTGTTTATTGTGTTGTCCAGTACCTCTAGTTGATTTTTTCTTTTTAAAAAAAATCTTTTTAAAGCTTTGGCAGTTCACCTGGGTGGCCTAGTTTGCTTGATTCGAGAGCATAGCGTTAGTTCAGTGGAAATTTGAACACATTGTGCAAGTCCATGTCTGTATCATTGTAAACGTCGGAATGATTAGTCACCGGGTTTATGAACGATATTGAGAGTACTGTTGACATTCCACCAATCCCAAGGTCTAACTGGAGCACCAACTTCTTATGAAGACATCTACATCCTTGTTTACTTTCTCACAAATGTGTGTGTGTGTGTGTGTGTGTGTGTGTGTGTGTGTGTGTGTGTGTGTGTGTGTGTGTGTTTGTGTGTGTGTGTGTGAGTGTGGATGTTTCTTCAAACACAAATGCTCTTCTCTTAACTCACACACACACACACACACACACACACACACACACACACACACACACACACACACACACTGGAGCATTCCACTGGCTATCGGTGCGGAATGTGGACGAAGGTACTGGCATTTGTAGTGTGACTCAGCTGTGTGCCCTGGTCTGGCGTGGTGCTGTGGCAGTACCCACTCACTCAGGATGCATAATATCAGCCTTGTGCGAAAGTAAATAAATAAATAAATAAATAAACACCCGTTCTTCATTCAGAATAACAAGTAGGCCTGGGGCAGGGGAGAATGCAGCTTCAGTGAATTTTAAGCATACTTGTTTTGGCATGACAGACCAGATTATGGCGTTTTTTCCCATGGTGCTAGAAAATAGACGTGTTTTTTTTTTTTTTGGCCCAGTTAAACTGTGAAGTCTGTGAACATTTTATATCTGGAACCCTCGACTTAAAAGACTGACATATATTCTGACGACACACAGTTTGCAACAAAATAAAAGAGAGAAGATCGGTCTCCTTACGTTGGTTTCACTTCTGACTTCTGAATTTTCAGAATCTGAAATCTGACACAAGGTTTTACTCGACCTATCCGAGACACTCTGACAGCACGATTCTACCAGTGGGTTAGACAAATACAGGGCTGATTGAGTCAGAAAGGCCTTTTTCAGAGTTGATGGAGGCCGCTAACGTGGTCTCGAGCCGCCTCTTTGTTTCGATACAGTTAGTCGAGTTCCGCACTGTTTGGACTGGAAGACCGCGTGCTGCCCTCCGATGTTCTGTACTAGAGCGACCTCTAGTGACAATTCCAGAGCGGCGTTCTATTACAGTGCAGCTCATTCAGGGATGGAATATAGTTGCCATGTGTGAAAGCAGGACTTGTTATAGCCGGTTGCAGTCTCTTTCTCATGTTTCTTAGATAATCCGAGCCACCATTTCGCACGGTTTGTTGCCGTTCCCCCACACAGCGATGTACAGACAGCCAAAGCAGACTACAGGGATAAATAGCTTTCCGCCCCCCCCCCTCCGTGGTGAATGTGGTTTGGATTCTGTAATGATGACTGGAATTTGTGCACATGCCAGGGGAAGCATGCCCGCCTACAGGCATCGTGACTGGCCAAAGCCACCGCAGGCAGCAGTGGTCCGGGCAGGAAGACTCCAAAATGAGTGCGCTTCATCTCATCATGTGCTGAAAAAGCTCAGTCTTCTCCTTCTCTCTCTCTCTCTCTTTCACTCTCCCTCTCGCTTCCTCAGCCAGGAAACTACAGCACTCACAGGAGTGCAGCTCCTTACATCAGTACCTCTATATGACCTGACTGGCTTTTTCCAGGGGACTTTTTTCTTCTCTCCACTTATGTCTGCAGAAAAAAAACGTATTACAACGTTAACCAAGAACGTTCACAATTTCGACGTGTGAAAGCCGACGAGGCAAAGTGTTAAGAGAGTAAACTTTGTAACAAAGCCGTTGCTCAAACTGCGCAGTCATACAGTAAAAATAACACTTTCATTTACTTTAAGATTAAAAGATCATTTAGTCTACAGTCTAATCTACAATCTACAATCACTAGGAAATTAACAATATAATTGCTAGAAATCATGAATCAAGTGTATTCAATAATATATACATCTTTTAGAATTAAGTATACTTTTATTAACCTCTGATTTTGATTTATAATTTTTTTAGACCGCTTTTCCGTGGGAATTCTGATGTTGACCAGCTGGGCAAGATTTTTGAGTATGTATCATTTTTATTTATGAATCATTTTCCTTTACATGATTAAATGATAGATGAGCGATATGGTATGCAATATAATATTATATAAAAAAACATCTTTTTTTTAATGCAAAAATTCTCTGATGAGCATCGTGATGATGATGGTGGTATTACTGATTCCAGTGTGGTTGGAGTCCCTCCTCCCGAAGACTGGCCGCAGGAAGTGGGTTTGCCTCAGAGTGCCTTCCCCCCTCGCTCCCCTCAGCCTATAGAAGACCAGGTGCCTGATATGGATGAGCTTGGAAAATCACTTCTACTTGTAAGTATATGAAATATCACTCATTATCGTTTTTTTTTCTTCCCCGAATATTTTTCCCCCTTTGTTTTACTTACAAATATGGCCACTTTCTAGATTTAAATCACAGTGCAAGGTCAGAGGTTAAGATTGTAATCATAACTTGTTTTTAATTCAAATATAATTTATTGAGGAAAAAAATAATTAAAGATCTTCTGATGTAACCCACACTGTATTTTTATTTTTTCCTATCAAACAAATACGTGTCTGTTTTATGTTACTTTCGATAATTTACATAATTTCATGCCCATTTTTTTTTTTTTTGATCTTTACAGAAATTTCTGTCGTTCAACCCAGGCCGAAGGATATCGGCTTATGACGCCCTGTCTCACCCGTACTTTCAGAGCCTGGACAGCACCAGCAAGAGTGTCTATGCCCAACCTTTCCCTAGCAAAAAGCCCTCCCTGGAGGAGAGAGCTGCTTGAAAGACTTAGATTTTTCTAAAGACTTGCTCCCCCCCCCCCCCCCCCCTTTGAACTTGTCTTCCATTGCTGCATCACATGCTGCTTTTAGGCCTCGTTGAAGTATTACTGCAATTTTTTGGTTGATGCATTTTCACTGCAGCAGGTAATATCAGTGTCACTGCCTGGGACGATTTACAAAAAAAAAAAGGAAAAAAAACACACACACACACACACATACACAAAAAGAACATCAAAAGCTGCTTTACTGCCTGCCTGTCTTCCTTAGCAGGACGTCCCTCTGCTCAGAGGAAACTCCACTGCCAGAAATCTGACACAGAGGCTGCTATACCATGTTGCCAGGGATCAATCTTTCTTGTTGAACATCATAAAAAATATATCTGCCACGAATTAGCTAAGTCTCGACTGCCTAAAAATCACACTGCTCTGTATCAGCAAGTTCACTGCCTGTGACTGACCCGATCTTATGCTCGAATCCTGAAAAACATAAAAAACATACAGTTTTCACTGTCACCATGGGTCTGGGTCTGTTGAACAGAACCACTCTCAATAAGATGGAATTGCACACATACACTCTGCTTCACATGCTCTGGAACTGCCCAGGGTTATGGATGGATTGCAGCATTTAGGTAAATTATTCGTCAGTTCATCCCCTCAAGGCTGGTCTTTGTGGACCTTGACAGCATTGGAGACACATTTCAATTCAGTGCCTTACAGAGGAGGAGAAATCATGGTCACCGCTAATGGTTTAAGTCCTCACCACTGCCGAGGCCTTGATATGACGCTTTATTGTCCTGGAAGACCCCCAACACTTCAAGCTGGTTTTGTCTAGACACAGACTAACTTGGTTTATGCTTCATCATAAATATTCTGAAAACGGGGCAGTAAACAGGAAATTCTTACTGTGGAGGATGACTCTGAATTGCACCAACTCAGCAGTGTTGGGCAATATATATTTTTTTAAATAAATGCAGTAGCGGGTACTTCTTATAGAAACAACTGTTTTCCCCTTGAATACAGAACAGTGGATGGAATGGAACAGTGGAAGAATGATACATTAGGTAGTGTTTCAGCCCCACAACTCCAAGGTCTATTCCTTGATACTGGTCATTACATGTTTGAGCTCCTCCATCATACCCTATAATAAATACATCATATTATCAGTGAGTAAATTTGGTACTCTAAATTGGGGCAGATGCAAATGTTTTTGGTGCATTTCTACTGTGTGTGCTGTCCCATTGATCCCTTGATCTCATTGATCCATTACAACCATAACCAGGATAAAGTGATTATGTAATGATATGATAGAATATAATATAATCATAAATGTAACCAAGAAAATGAAATATTTGACTGTTATTTGTAAGGCGTGGCTAAAAGTTCACTTCCCTGTTCTCTACAATGTAGTTAACTAATACAGCCCAGCATTCTGTCTCAGACCA
Organism: Clarias macrocephalus; assembly: GCA_011419295.1. Classification (NCBI taxonomy): domain Eukaryota; kingdom Metazoa; phylum Chordata; class Actinopteri; order Siluriformes; family Clariidae; genus Clarias; species Clarias macrocephalus. The sequence goes on along the minus strand of JAAGKR010002114.1, from coordinate 26,093 downwards.
CCTTCATACTGGACGGTCTTCAAAGACCTTGTCACAGACCCAAAGCTGCTACCAGTTCCCACGGCTTTCCTACTGCTAGGCAAAGAAGCACAATTGGGTAGCCCGCTTTTTTTTTTTTTTTGGATGTAAGTAACTTTTCCAAATTGTTTACCCCCGCCCTGCCACCATGCCTCCACTCTGAATTGCTTTTTGGACCTCTGGAAAAAGAAGCATAAACCAGCCTTAACCAGTGTAACTCGGTGTCTGGACTCCCGGCCCATTAACACTTTGAATAATATAGCAACACATTTTGATTTACATGTACACAATTTGTTCTTTTTACACTGTTCAGTTATTTTGAATATCAGTGTTGATTGTTTGATGATTTATTGTGGTTCAGTCTTAATTTTAGTTGACTTGAAGGTGTAGGGACTTGTATGTATGACTTGTGTATTATACAGTATGTACACACCCTGTCGTGTAGTAACTCTTTATATAGTTAGAGTGCTATATAAGCAATTCTGGGTAGCATCTTACAGTTAAAAAATGATTTTTTACATTTTTTTTTTTATAAGAGCAAGATGAAGCGTAACTGGCAAGTGGTTTGAGAAATAATTGTAGTGCAGTAATAATGATTAAGCAAGTAGAAAATTTTAGCTTTAGAGGCAACGGGTGAGGCGTGAAAGGTTCGTTTTGAAAGATTGAGCGTGTTTGCAGAGGTTGAGAAAGCCTATGTAATAACTGTTTTTTTTTCTTTCTTCAGAAATTCAGGACATTTAGTTTGAACTTCCATTTGATCCTTCGATTTTTTTTTCAGTTCTCTCAAGTCTGGATTGACGTTAGCTACGTAGCTCAGACAGACATAGCCGGCTTTTTATCTGGATCTTTGGACGAGTTGGGGGGAAGGGAGGAAGGAAAAGAAGAAGGAAGAATGCTGCTTTAGAAATTAAGGATATGGCCCAAGAGCCTGGTCCGAGATGAGGCTAAAACAGAACCAACACCCAGATACTGTGTTGTAGGCCTTTATCTACAGGATCATCCAGATAAGCACTGGTGCTTCCTTCATACACTCAGGATCTCAGTAGACTCATTGGTTTGTACTGATCAGATAGCTCGTTTGACAACTGATCTGTGATAGACTTTTTTTTTTTTTCTTTCGTAGTAAAAAAATAATATCTGATGAAATATATCTCACTCTACCACACACACACACACACTCAGGTCTTTTTATGGATAAATGCATAGATTGAACAGGTTTCGTATTTGTTTCTGTTTAATCATTGCTTTGACATTAGCAAATTAAACCTGCGAACTAGTCACTGTATTCATTTCAAAATAGTGTAGTTCTATTTATGGGTACACTCACATACACGCATATTCATCGGATTACTGGTATCATCAGGCAATTTAACAATTAACACTGTTACAGTCTGGTCTTTATATTTATAAAAGTTGTCATGTTGGATAGTCTAAAAACGTATGTTATGACTTGTGTTTTAATCGTGATAAACCCAGTCCAGCATAGTGAAGAATACTGAGGTGAGGTGTATGTTGTAACCACAGGAGAGCAGATTCCTCAGGGCAGGTACCCAGCTCTCTGCCTACACCAGAAGGCAACACTGATAATCTAAAAGTTTCGACCATTCAAAAGAGCTGCTGAGGTCTTCAGGATTGAAACATAAGTCCATAGAGTACTAGAAGTCATTCTGGATAATGTATATATATGTGTGTGGCGGTCTGAGAAAAAAGGAAAAAAAATATCAATAGTCTCTGTCATACTTTAAAAGATACATTTCAAAACAGTTAATAGTGTTTTTATTCTCTCTTGGGTAAAGAATAAGTGTAACAAATAATAATAAAACAAAAAATCTGCCTCATGATAAGCGTCTTTCAGAAACTTTGCTAACCTAGCAACCTAGTGTTTTCCTTGGATGCTAACATGCTACATGCTGTAGCGAAGGTTATAATCCATTCAGTTTTTCAATCAGATGGTCACATGTTCAGGATGCAGTGGAGTTGTAATTAAAGTGTTTTTTTTTTTTTTTTCAAACTGCCACACATGGATTTATAATAAAATGCGGAGGCAATTTTGTCTTTTTGGTTGTTGTTGCGTCTGACACTTTACCGCTAACATTCCTCCCAGTTTTATATTTTCACGTGTTGTTATAAACTCTTCTTCTCTTTTGGGCAGTTCCTCAACACGACTGTTTGTACAGACACACCGAGTTATTTCCCTCTCCCGAAAAATGAGGAGCAAATAAGGATTTCTTTTTTTTATTTTTTATTGGGCATTAGATGTCACAAAGTACAGATACTTACATGAGAATATGCTAATTGTGCTCGTTTGATTACAGCTTTTATTTTCAGCACCGGGCCTTTTCTGTCCCAGTCATAAAGGCTTAGAATTAAGATGAGTTTAAGAATAAAGCTTTGGAATGTAAAAGTTTAAGATAGTTTATAACATTAAAATTGAATGTTGATGTGATGTGATGACACAAAATGCACCTTGAACATCACCAATCTCACCATTTTTTGTGAAACATTAAAATGGCCTTCTAATATAGATTTTCCTCTATATTTTTCTTTTGTTACCAATATCATTACCTGACGGTGACATAAACAATGAATTAAATGAACTGTTTTACTTCGTCCTCGTTTGCTTTAATTAGAAATTGAAATATAATCAGTTGAATTTTATTTAATCAGTTATCAATGTTTTTTTTATTATTATTTTATTGTATTATATTTGCTGGATAGTGGTACTTTGTATTGTTTGTATTTCTTATCTTCCTTGTATTTTGGCTCCCGCTTTATTTGGTATTTTTTTCATTTGATTTTTATTTATTGGCATTTTAATAGAGATACATTGAAAAGATTGTTGGGTGGGAATGAATCCTGCCTGTTTAGCTGGTTGTGCATTGACGGTGCTATAATATAGAATTTCTTAAACTTGAAATGGAATCACTATCAATATGGGGCGAAAAACAACAACAGTAAACATTCACGAGTTCAATATTTCTTTTGCTTTTCTTTTCTCCTTTTATATTTCAACTGCCATTTCCCATAGAAAACTAATCTAATTAGAGCCCTCATGCCATATATTAGACTTGAATCACTTTATAATAAATGGTATTACTGCTGATTCCACATGATTTGCCTATACATAACATAGCAACAAACAGTGCAGATCAAATCTGTACTTCTACTGAATTTTTCAAATTACTCCGTATTTTCTGAAAAGTTACAAATATACATTGTTTAAAGCTGATGAACTATGTTTTTTTTATATATATATATATATATATATATATATATATATATATATATATATATATATAATTTTTTTGTCCACCACACATACAGGCGCCATTGTACTTTGTATTTCACTGGAAAATTAAGAACTATTTCAAGTTTTGTATAAGGTATTTTATGTTTCTTAGATTTTCCATGTTTTGACCTAATAACAAAAGCATACTTTTTTTTTACATTTATATAATACTTTGTTGCTCTGCGTAATCTAAAAAAAATCATCATTTTAATATTTACTGATGTGTTTTTGTTACTTATTTTCTTATCTTCCTAGCAGCATTGTGATCATACACCGTAACCAGAAGTAGTTTTTGTTCACTGATGTCATTTTTGTCGGTAGGTGTCAGGATGTTTGTTCTGAAAGCTGGTGTATGAATTTCTGATCTGCAGTGTTTGTTTCAGAAACTGTGGTTGGCACTTAGCAGGTCCTGAAAAGGTACTCATAACAGATGTGGTTTATAACACATGCATAGATTTTTTTCTTTTTTTACAATTTGTTTTTTTATGTTGTACTGTTTGAAATCATTATTAGTATTAGTCATCATCAGATTTTATTTTTGAGAATCCGTGGTGTTTGGCAGCTTTACAAGAGACCTAATATGACTAATGATCATCATCAGCATCAACAACAACAACAACTACAGCAGATTATATGTACCTAATGTAAACCAATATTGTAAACCATAAAAAGCTACTCTCAATGAATTTAGACCTTATCGTTGGACATTGTTTACTTTTACCATTGAATCAGAACAAAACAAAACCCTGAATTTCTTTGCTGCTTCAGTGTAAAACTTGACATATGAAAATATATACAAGATTCCTATGAACCAAATTAAAGTGAGAGCATCATTACTGATTGTAGCACCGCACCTTTTTTTCGCTCACTTCTTATTGCCCTGACCGCCTTTAGTTTTTTGCTGAAATTATTTATGGGTAAAATTTTGTATTTGTATGTTTGTTTGTTTGTTTGCTGCTAATTTGTCACAGCTTGGCTCACACACATGATGAAAGAAAAAGACCCACCTAAATTTGATGCCATTGATAAATAAAGCTGCTTGTTTCGTGCGTTGCATGTGTAACTGCCTGATATAGTTTTTTTTTGTTATATTTTTTCCTTTAAATAAATATTTAAAAAGATGTCTCTCATTCATGAAATTTTCAAGATCTGCACCACAGCCAGCTGTTAGCGTAATAGCAAAATAGTTGTATAAGACGAGTAAATAATTCATAGAAATATATAGATTCTAATACTGACGATTGTAGAAACAATTGCAAAACTATATTTTAATTAATTAAAAGTAATTCATTCTGATTAGTTAGATGACAAAATAAATCATTATCACTTACATATTGTTACTTGGTAGATTTGTGCTCCTCTGCGCCCCCTGGTGGATAGAACTGTTCTGGACATTTCTATACAAATTGAACAGTACTGTACATTGTTGGAAGCTATGACTTAGGAAAAATACATCTGTGTACTACTGTATCCTGTAATAGACTGTACTAATTTTTATTTAATCTAATAATATAATAATGGTTATGTTATGCACTGTAATATTCTCTGCTATACTGTTCTGCTATGTACTGTAATCTACTGTTTTGGAATAAGGTAGGACGAGTTGCAATTTATTGATATCGTTGTGATTTTTGTGGACTTTTGTTCCAACTTGCTCTAGGCACTATAAACAACACTGAGCAAACAATAGTGAAAAGTTTTCTTTAAATCAATAAATTGCAACTCATCCTACCTTTTATATATCATTAACTTATATATATAAGTATAGTGGCTAATCCACCTCCTCCTCATGCAAAGGAATTCTAGACAGACCCTGGGGCTCTAGAGCTACGCAACGTCTGTCTGCCTATCTATCTATCTATCTATCTATCTATCTATCTATCTATCTATCTTTTGATGTAAAAATATAAATAACATTGTAGCATTTAGTATTTTAGAGCACCTTCCCTGCAGAATGAGGAGGAGTGGTGTTCTGTGTTGCACTCTGTGTTGTCTTGGTTTTGCCACTGTGGCTGTGCACTTGTGCACAGCATTGACAGCAATGCACTGCAGGCATTAAACCTACAGTATGACAGCCTCCTCAGAAGGTAGTTTACTCTGAGCTTTCTACAGATTACTGATCATGCACAACAGTACAAAAACATCCTCCAGAACAGTTTGGTAATGAACAATGCTTTTTCCAGCATGATGAAGCACCCTGCTATAACACAAAAAAATTATAATTAAGTGGTTCGGGTAACAAAACATCAAAATTTTGGGTCCATGGCCAGGAAAACTCTCTTCGAGAAATTGTGGTCAATCCACAAGAGGTGGGTGGCCAAACAAAACAAAAAAACCCACAAATTCTTACAAAATCCAAGCACTGATTATGCACAAATGGGCTGCCATCAGTCAGGATGTGGCCCAGAATGACAGCATGCCAGGGTAAATTGCAGAGGTCCTGAAAAAGAAGGCTCAACCCTGCAAATATTTTCTCTTTGCATAGACTTAATGTAATTATCAATAAAAGACTTTGACACTTTGTGACGATACTTAAGTATACCATAGTGACATCTGACAAAAGATCTAAAAGCATCTAAAAAAAAAAAGATCTAATATTTGTGTCATTCTCAAAACCACGGCTGTATTCTGCATTACTTTGCTGTAATACCTCGAGCGACCGATAGGTGGTGGTGGTCTCTAGTATCACAGACGCGATGCGGCTGCAGTAGCAGGCATGTAAACAAAGAGTGTAACTTTGTGTGTGTGTGCGGCAAATCTCTGAAAATGGGAAAGCGGGACAACCGAGTGGTAAGTTAAATCAGAACGGGGTTATTTGTTTATAAAAAAAACTGCAAATGCAGCAGGACAAACTTCTACCCTTAGCCCAGTTCGGAGGTAAAAGCTCGCGTGAGGCCTAGTTAGCTTAGCATAGCAGGTAGTCTGTTTGTTTTACTCATTTGTTCCATGTGCATGTGGATTATTATGCAATGTGTACAAAGTCCGGGCGGATTTTTAAGCGCTTTGAAAATGCTTGTGTATGTTTAATACGTTGAATTGGACGACTTCCGGTTAGCCACGTTGGCTTCTCTAAAGTGCTCAGCTAGCTAGCTGGCTAATGTGTAGTGTGGTCAGGCTGTGGAGATGACTGCAGTAACGGTGTGGGTGAAGTTTCACATCTACACAAGCTTCTATAACAGCCTAGCACAGCGCACACATGCTCATTAAGCGAGCTTCTAACTGATCTAACTGACGTTCATGTCTTGTGCATGCCTGCTGAGAAACTGAGGCAGTTGATGTGATCATTAGTTCTGTTTTTACCTCAAAATTTATCCACAAACTTGACTAGATTGACATTTGTCTGAGCTCCAGATACAATAATAACCAGTGTGTGTTGAGTGTATACGTCATGTGTACTGTAATCAGTAGTTATAGCTGAGCAGTGCAGGACAATAGTTTTGATTTGTCACTCAAGGTGATATGTACAGTACTGTGGAAAATTCTTGAGACCCCTCCCCTCATTTCTTTATAATAAATTATGATTTATTTTCAAAAAAAAAAATTGTCACAAATGTTTTACTGCTACAGACTGCAGAGTTGTTTATAAAATTGGTTGTTTATAAAATATATAGCAACCTCATTTCCCCTCTCATCTCTTCCAAACATTCAGCCTCACTCACTCACACTCTCTCTCATCCTGTATACAGGGTCTCAGGGGACCTGGAGCCTATCTCTTGGGGGGGAGACTTGGGGCGTGAGCTGGGGTACACCCTGGACAATACATCGCAGACATAGACACACTCATCCACACACCACAGGCAATTCGGAAACGCCAGTTAGTTGTGTGTCTTTGTGCTGTGGGAGGAAACCCACCAAGCTTGAGGAGAACATCCACACAGACGCGAGGGTTTAACTTTCTTGGGACCCATGGTGCTAATACTTGCACAAAATGCAAAAAAAAATTAATAAATCGGTAAACTCACAGGTGACAGAATTAGCATTGGGGCCTTGCCCCTCCAGCTTCCGGGTTCGATTCCCTCCTCGGGTATATGTGCATGAAGTTAGCGTGTTGGCGTTTGCCCCTAGTATGTGAATGGGCGTGTGTGTGTGCCCTGCAGTGGATTGGCACCCTGTCCAGGGTGTACCCCGCCTCCTGTCTCCTGGGATAGGCTTCAGGCCCTCCCCGCAATCCTGTATGTGGGCTAAAGGATAAACCTTGTAAATAGGATAAAGTGGTTTAGACAATGAGTGAGTTAGTGGTTATCTCGTTTCGCTTGGCTTTCTACTGACGCAAACAAGTTCTGAATGGCTCCCAGGTGTACACGCCTCTTATCTGTTTTTTTTTCTTTTTCGGGTTGTTCGTTCGAGGTACAGGGACTGGACTGAAAATTAGAGCTATGCAGGGTCAGGAACTATTCCTCAAGACTATTAAAATATAAGAAAGTTCTCTCTTTTGGAGTTTAGTATGAAACCCCTACAGACATACAAAAAGCCAGATTGAAGACCTAAGCATAACATGATTTTATTATTATTATTTATTGGTCTGTTGTTTGCAGATATTTATCATACTGTATATATCTGACATGGAGAACATTTTGTGGCACAGCCTTTTCTAGTGTTCAGGCCATTCTGTAATTGTCTAAAAGGCAGCAGTGTGTAAATGCAAAGTGTAAAACCAGCTTCATGGGATTTGATTTGATTGTTTAGTCGATGTGCAATTAATGTGATTATATTTTCTAACAGCCGTACATGAACCCCATAGCCGCTGCTAGAGCCAGAGGACCTACGCCAACCAGTGGCCCTACTATACAGGATTATCTCAGCAGACCTCGACCAACATGGTATAAAATGTTAAAAATTAAACATGATAAGAAACTAGTTGGTGTGTCTGGTGAGCTGAAAGCAGGCATTTTTGTTTAAGCAGGATGCTGTCTCTGTAATTGCACTGCTTTTTGACTATTAATATTTTAAAGCACCGTCAAATCTGAACTTAATTAAATCTTAAGTTCTTAATTGAAACTTAACCGATTGATGACCTTACATTTGAAAATCTTCATTTTGGACATTATTTGAGTTTAAATACCATAAAGGAGAGACAGCTTTTCTTCTTAACTCACTGCACTTGAAGATTCATTGTAGATTAATTAAACCTTGTCCAGTTTTCTAATGCACTGGCCAAACTCTTCTCTAATAGTATTTTAGGTAAATGATATTTATTAATGAAACCATGACGTATAACTTGTGAAAATCATTTGCGTTGTTCACAAGTTGTATGTGCACCTTGGATATCCTAGTCTTTAGTGTAACAGTACACATTATTGCATTATGTTTTTATAAGACTGACCTTGTCACTAATGACATTCCTTCATCCTGCTGTAGGGAGGAGGTGAAAGAACAGCTGGAGAAGAAGAAGAAAGGCTCGAGAGCTTTGGCTGACTTTGAGGATAAAATGAACGAGGTACACTTCTGTGGGGATTGAAAAAGATTCATGCTTCCATTCTAACGTCAGCTGTTTGTTAAAACTGCTTCCTTAACTGATGGACTTGTGTTTAAACTTGTAATGAATTTCCAGAGATGGAAAAAGGAACTGGAAAAAAACAGAGAGAAAATCCTGGGCGGAGGTGAGAAGAAAGAAAAAGACAAGGAGAAGAAAGAAAAGGAAAAGGATAAAGACAAGAAAGAGGTTGGCTCTTATTGAAAAATGATTAAGCTTGAAATAATGTCAGGTGATAATTTATGACGATCTTTTATCTGCGTTTATTTTTTACAGAAAAAGAAAAAGGAAAAGAAGAAATCCAGTAGGGTGAGAAAAGCTTTCCATTTTACACTTTTCCTGCATTGTGTCCCAAGATCTGCATTGCAAATAATTCAGGAGACTGAAAGAGTTTTTTTTTTTTTGTTGTTGTTGTTACACTTTCCTCCCGTTTCCACTTCTGTTATTCTTGATATCTAATGAGTTCTGCTTTTGTGTGTGGTCAAGCATTCTTCGTCTTCTTCCTCCTCCTCATCGAGTTCTGATTCCTTCAGCAGCTCGTCATCCGAGTCTGAAGATGAGGTACAGCATGTTTAACTGTACTGTGCTCTTAGATTAAGATACTGAGCTGTTATTTAAAAGGAGATCTCTTCTGATTTTTTTTAAATATATTTTTTTTAACCAATGTTAGGATGAAAAGAAAAGCGTGAAGAAGAAACGGAAAAGAAAGAGATCCTCAGCGCGGAAAGCAACAGATGAATCCGATGTAGAGTCAGAAACAGACAGCAAGGTAATAATTCAATCATTACTTTTGCTGAAGAGAGTTGCAGAATGTTCTTTATCTGGTGGGGGAACACTAGTTATTATCAAATTTGATAAAAGGGTAGACACACTTATGAAAAACTTTGTTCTGATTTCATGTTCAAGAGGTGACGTTGTTAGGCGGCATTTTAAAATGTAAGGCCATTTTAAATCAGTATAACAAAAGCTTATTATAGCATGCGCTGTTGAATTCTCCAGTCTGATCAGTCATAACTTGTTGACGAGTTTTCTAAACAGTATTGCTGCACGATTTGTCAAAAAAAAAAATATATATATATATATTTTGACACGTTGTGATGGCAGTTTAAATGTTATGTTTAAATGTTACCATTTTGTATTCAAATGTATTAATTTAGGCTAACATAAAAAAAAACTGGACAAATTATAATGAAAGGAAGTTTGCCAATGTTTGTTTATCAAAAAAATTATATACTTATGAATTATATATCACACTTAAAATTGGAGTATGGGCCTGAGATAATTTTTATCGTAAAATGCTTACTATGCACACAAACATAAGCACACAAACACACAATTTGGTAATGTGTATTAATCTCATGATGTCTCAATAAATTTAGTATTAAAATATTTATACACATTTTTCTTTTCCTGAAGTGTGTAAATTTTTCATATGTATGTACTGTATGTATTGTATCATTTTGTTATTAAATTATTTCTAGGTCCATTTTATGAGATTAATTGTCCAGCATAGTTTAGGTTTAGATAGTCGTTTAGCTGCTAGGCGATTCACACTTGTATATCTTTTTCAAAACTTGGAGTCATTGACAGGGTGAAGTTTTCCCCCCTTCTTACAAAATTCCAAATGTATTTTCCAAGAAAGTGTTCAGAACAGATAACTTTGCTGTTTGCCTGTAACATGAAAAGCAATTTGTGTGATTTTTGTCTTATTGAATCCAAGAAGGGACAAAGTGAGGCTGATGAGGGAAAGAGTCTTCACACAATTAAACACAGCTCCAAATGGATCAAATGCAAAGTTTGCAAAAATCTTTTTTTTAATAATTAGAAAAATTTTGCATTGGCAAAATTAATCATTACTGTTTTTATTTAAATAGAGAAACAGGGAAAATAATCTAGATTTACCCTGATGAGGGTAAAAGTGTAGCCAGTTGTTGGCTTCACAGTATACCAAATTGCGCAGATTGTAAACTGGCATTTTTTAAATTTATATAATTCATTTCAGGAATCCTTCAAAAAGAAAAAGAAAAGAATTCGAGAGGAGGGAGATAAGGATAAGGTAACAGAAACACATTTGTCTATTCCATTTGCATAGTTTTATCATTTCTTTTTTTTATCAATTTATCATTTTGTATCATATCTTAAGACCCTTACCATTTTTAATTCAAAGGAGGAAAAGGCCAAAAGGGATGATTCAGACTTAGATGAAGATGTGAGTACTTTCAACTAATCACATTGATCAAGTCAGCTTGATTCTGGTTTTGTATGTTGTACATTAAGAGTACGCAAATGCTCAGTGATAAACGTTTCCTTCATGAACAGGGTGAATCCAGGAAGAGGAAACGGAGTAGTGAAGAGAAGGAAAAGAGCACAGTAAGTTTTATTGTTCTTTATTCAAATTTTTATTGATCTCTTGTACACACAATGTAGACCCATCTCAATGTCTAAAATGTTAGACATTGAGATAATCGGTTAGGCAAACGATTAAAGCAGCTCTGACAGTTGTGTGGTTCTAATACATTATCACTTACTGTTGATGTTTTTTGTTTTAATGTTTTGATGTTTTTTGTTTGTTTGTTTTTTACCATGATTTTGTTTTTCTGGACTACATTCCATAACTCATTTCCAGTCAGTTAAAATATTAGTTTTCATTGCTTGATGCCACGCAATATTTTCACCTTTCTCAAATTGTGACATTTGTGGTAGGACATTGTATAATCCAAATAATGAATATGGTGTTTGTTAATAAGTTAAAATTACAATATTATCAAATTGCTGTGTTGTGAAATGAAATAAAAGACTTAGAGGAGTGCTTACTGTACATGTTACTTTGGGAAGAACAAACCATGTATGTTGATATTAATACACAATTAACATTAAGTCATGTTTATTTTAGTTGTTCTTGTTTTGGAATAACCAAATAACCACCACATTAAAAAATGTTCATCCAATCAATAAAAAAATTAACTACCTTGATTCATATGAAACAAAAAACCTTTATGAACCCTTTTGCATTTATTATTGAATATTTACATTGGAGAGCAAAGTTATTTTTTTGTGGACATGCTTTTAGTCATGCATGAATCACATATTCATTACACTTAGTCTGATGCTTTATTAACAGTAACAGTAATTATTTTTGCTCATGATTTGTTTATTTTACCTACTGCAGGACAAATCAAAGAAAAAGAAGAAGAGGAAACATAAAAAACACAGCAAGAAGAAAAAGAAGAAGAGCTCAGGATCAGATATAGAGAAGAGTTCAGGAGTGTGACATTGTGACTGAACTGAATAAGACTGGAGCCCTGCCTCTGTGACTGGAAAACCTGACTGTCTACCAGTGGGACCGCGAAAGCTGCTCGTGTGTGCAGCAGTGTGTCTTCCTGCTTGTGCAGGGTGGTGTGTGTGTGTGTGTGTGTGTGTGTGTGTGTGTGTGTGTGTGTGTGTGTGTGTGTGTGTGTGTGGATGGACGGACCATGTGTTGAGTGTTTTAGAGGGGCTATGAGAGCTTGAATTCACTATTTTTTGGTTGTTTTAATTTTTGCTTTTAAGCAGAAGATTGTGTCCCCCAATAAAACGCTGTTATAACATTTGGATATCTCTTGTGATGCTGCAGGTAATATGAGCGCAACAAGATTTTAAAGGACCAGTTTGGACGTTTTTTTTAATTTTTATTATTTATTCATTTTTTTATTTGCCTGGAAGATAACTTGTAATTACAGTGAAACTGACATGAATCCTGCACATTATAAGATATAGATCTGAGAAGTTGTGAGTAGTGAAAAAAACTGGGAACATTTTTTTTTCAAGTAAGTGATAAAATTCCATCATTATTCCCCTTTTTCAGAATTGCTGCAATACTGCAGCTTTTGAAGGTGAGCTATTGAACAGGCAGACATGAGTACAGAGCGTTTGTTTGCATTACAGAGGTTGGGATGATGTTTGTTATAAGTTGACATTTCCCCACACAAAAAGCAGAGAAATATGAGTTTTAACATAAATATTTAGACCTCTTCACTTTTCTCCAATTTATTTTAAAGGATTGTAGAATAGATTCATTTTAATGTCTTGTTCCTTGCTATATACGTGCACACTCTGCTACATTATTCTCTCCCTGGAAAGCTTGTATGTTTTTATATTTTTTTATTAATTGTATTGCTCTGACAACAACAGGTGCTTCTTCCCCAATGAAGTTAGAAACAGGATTTATCGGAGGTTAAATTTGAGAATCCGAGCAGTGGGATGAAGTAACGGTGCAGTTGACATTTCAGGGATTTAAAAAAAATGTTTAAATTATCTACAATAATATGTATATTCTTACAGCTACAGTACAACACTTATTAAAATATATATATATATATCTCACAGTCATTTTAGGGGGAGAAGTTTTTATTTTTATTTATTTTTTTTTTTTTGCCATTTTGAATACTCTGGCCAAAAAAAAAAAGTCACACTAAGATATCATTTAGCTTTGACTACAGCACACAATGAGGTGGTCAGGTCATATGTGAAAATGATTTCTCATGCTTCCAGAACCACTCTTCCACAATCTGAGTCCTGGAATGTGCCCTGTGCTCTCAGGGAAAATAACTTTATAGATGTGATAACCTGGTCTTTCAGTACATTCATGTGATCAGCTGACTTCATTTTATTGCTGAGCCTAGACCTGACCAACTCGAGCAAAAACAGATCATAACACTGCCTTCAGAGGCTCGGACCACTGTGCACGATGGGTGTTTCGCTTCCCTTCTTATCCTGATGCACCCATCACACTGGAATAGGGTCCATCTGAACTCCTCAGACCACATGATCTTTTTCACTTTTTTTTCAATGCTCCAAAGTCCAATATTTGAGTTTTACTTGCAAATTGAAACCCTTTTTTCTGATTAGCCTCACTAACAAGTGGTTTCCTTATTTTGACACAGCTGTTTAGTCTCAATCCTGTGAGTTCTCATCACATTGTGTGAATATGGAAATGCTGTACCTTTCCCTATTAAGATACATCTGATTTTAACAGTTTTTTTTAAATCCAATCTACAAGGCAAATCAGGTCTTCACTTTTCAAAATACTAAACTACTAATAATTGGCAAAACTCCATCCTGTCCTACCTCACAGGTTCCCTACTTGTTCCTGCAGTCGTGCTGTCCTGTAGATATTATATTTAGATTTCTCTGATTTCTAATTACCCACCTTTAGTGAAGTGAGAGTGTTAAGTAAGAAAAGGCACTCTCTTGTGCAGGAGGGGGCACTACAGGAATAGGTTTTGGAATCTTTTTTTTTTTTTTTTTTTACTCAAGCAGTTTAGACACAGTTCTGCACTCTTGTGGTCAGACTGGGAACTGCACATCCCAACTGTTGGAATATACAGGATCTGATGAAGTGTCTAGGGAGTAACTGGAATCATGTTTAATAATATAGCAGAAGTTCAGAGTTTTCATAGGAAACAGGGCATTTTGGTCACTAGACTGAATTTTTAACAACTCTAATATTTGAATAAAGTTATAATACAAGCTGATTGAGTTTTGAGTCTGATGTTACCATGGTACCATGAAATGAAACCAGTTTGCAGTTTGTTTTGCAATCATGCAAATTCAGATTTTTGTTATTAGTAGTCGATAGCTTGTTGACAGTTCTCTCTCTCTCTCTCTCTCTCTCTTTTTTTTTTCAGTATTCGTTTTGGACGAGGCATCACAATGTCACACTCGTGTACAGACGCACATAAACTATTTTGGGTTGCACATGTTTCTATGTTAACTCTGCAGGACCGTTCCTGCCTTATGTCCTTGAGCCCTTTCTGGGTGCAGGTGAAATTTTTGCATATCCTTGTGCAAATTCTGTGTGTGTGTATGTGTACAGTAAGCGATAGAGCGAGAGAGCAAGAGATCACTAGATATATTCACTAGTCTCTACCCGTTGGCTATATGACGGTATTAAATTCCACTTCTCCTTAAACAGGTGTATTTTTAAGAAATACAAGAGTTCATCTTGCTGTGATCTGATCCACCGTGCCTGAGCCATGAGTATCAGCGGGGGACTGTTTTGTCATATCTGGTCCTGGAGGAGGTGGCGGCCTTTTCTAAGCCTCTGCCAGGTGTACGCTCTCCTCCTGCTGTCCCAGGGGAGGAGGGGCCTGCCGCTCCTCTCATTTCCCTGGCAAATGCTGTCACCAGTTCCCCCTTCTAGTCACAAGTCCTACAGCTCTCTGGAACACAAGCAGCGAGCAGACATGGGATCTGTGGCAGCCGTCATGAATCTGCTCCTATGTGCGGTGCTGCTCGTCTCAGGTAAGATGATGATGATGATATCTTAGGCCTTCAGCAAAATAAAAGCATAATCTGTTAAATCACACACAAGCTGTAATAAGGGGTTGAATCTTCTATACTGGTGATTTCATGGTAAAACACATGAACATTTTCTTATTTATTTATTTAGATCATGTTTAAAAAAAATAGATATGTCAGGTCAGTGTTGTAAAGATTTAAATGGCGCTTAGATGCTTTTTATTCCTGTTTGAGTTTCTAAGGCGTATGTTCGTGCATATCTCAATAGACGATAAACATATCCATATATTCTCACACAAGAACCTCAAGTTCCCTTATCTTCTGAGCTATCACATGTTGCACACAACTAAAACATCACAAGGCCTGACTCAAGGCGATGTCGTTTCTTTCTGATTTTATGTCTACAATATGCAATTTATTTATTTCTCTTTTTTTTTTTCTTTTTTTTTTTTTGTTGCTCAAAATGACATTTTAATTCCACCTCAACAGTCTCCGGTGCCACCATGTGTAGAACAGAATAGAATAGTCATTTGCAACTCATTTAAAGGCTTTTTAATTATTAGCGGGGAAAAGAAAAGAAAAACACATCTGGACTCCTATTGTCTTGGAAATCTCTTAGTCACCACAACAATCTGTGGTTTGTTTGTAGACAACAGGAGCAGAAAGGGCCAAGCACGTTTCATGCTATTCAGCACTTCATGCTATTCAGCACCGCATGCAGTAAACAGTGGCACACTTCTAGCCTGCAGTCGACTTCCCTCCCTCCATCACTCTGTCGAGCTTGACATGTGTCATAGGGGTGTCCTTATTTATTATTTAGGACACAACATGAGCCACACAGGAGGCTATTGTAACGCACAACATGGCAGAGCAAAGTGTGTGTGTGTGTGTGTGTGTGTGTGTGTGTGTGTGTGTGTGTGTGTGTGTGTGTGTGTGTGTGTGTGTGTGTGTGTGTGTGTGTGTGTGTGTGCGTGCATGCTCCACTGCTCCACTAATAGTCCCTTCCTTGGCAACATATACAGATCAGCAGCTGTCAGTTAAGATTAGGTAACTGATCTCTACCTCTCTACATTTCACACACGTGTGCTCATCTTACAGGCTGACTTAAAAAAAAATAATAATCATTTTTTATATTTGTCTATATTTCCTATGATGGAGTATTTCCGAGCTTACAATACATGCCAACGAGATTGTTCTTCATTCTCATTTTCACCATGCGTGGCACCGAGACCAAGCCTAATATCTGTTGCTTTAACAGAGTGATCTAATAGCCAGCAGTTCCTTCACACGGCTTTTCGTGTTTGCACAAAGACCAGTTTCGACAATTTAAAAGGGATCTTGTGTTTGGCTACAATCATCCAGTATAGCCTGTCAATATTTGCTCTTGCCAGTTACAGGACAGATCGGTCTGAATCAGGCATCAGAGGTGATTAAATTGCAGCATGTGGACAAACATTGTACAGCAGAGTCTGGTTTTAGGGTCTTGCAGTTTTCACAAAGTTTGCATTTGCACTTTTTAAAGTGTGCCACAAATAAGGGCAAAACAAACTAAAAAGGCACACTGTACAACCTGTACCAACTGTAGTGTCCAAATGGGCAGCATGCAAATTCAAGGTTTAAATCGAAAGATCACCGACTACAAGAGATTTTGAGCGAGTTTCGGTGTGTACTCGGTTTAGTGTGTTACGTCTGTAGGAAACTGGTTCATAATGCAGCTCTGTTACATCAAAGAAAAATATTTTGGTTCCAGTCTGGAAACCAGCATGGCACATCATGCATATGTTAAAAAAAACAAAAACAAAACAAAAAAAAAACATGAGAATTGTGTCAAATTATGCCTGCGAGAAAATTAACAAGTACTGTTAAAGTAGAAAGTGTAAAAAAAAAAAAAAAAAAGTGAGTATTTATTTATTTTTAATAAAAAAGCTAAAATTTGTAGTTGATCTATAATTTATTATAAGAAATTCACACAACCTTGTTTGTGTTTGCAGAAAACTTTTCAAGGTTAAGTTTTTGCCCTGCATTAAGCTTTTTATACTTTTTTTAAAATTACAATTTCACATCACATACTGTACGTTTGTTAAAATTCGTTTGTCATGTTCTTCCACATATACATAAAAATCAGTTCCCACATATTAGCTCCTACTGTGATTTAGTGTTTTAAATTTCAATAAGCTTAAAAAGTACAGATTAGATATTCGGAAAGCCGAACGATATTTGAGTCATTGTTTTTAGAATAATCTATAGCCTCATAATAATGTATAATGATATTAGATTTATAAAGGAGACATGTTGTTTTTCCTGCTGCAAGTATTCATTTACACTTTTGGGTGTGGTCGCTGTCAGCGTGTTAATCTTGGCTGGGGTTTCACACTCCTGACTTTTGTTTTGTTTTTGTCTCAAAGGCACGAACACAGAGCGCATTTCGGTGCCTTCCGTCGTGAACGGGATCAAGGGCAGGCCGCTCTATGTAGCAGTGGAGAAACATTTCACTGAAGAAGGAGTGCAGTTCCAGGGCACCTGGTTTCAGATCAGCCCCGAACACAATCATCTGGTCACCTTCGATAACAACAGAGTGATCCACAGCATGCTCCTGAAGGACACGGTGGAGCGCATCACTCCGCCCAACATCTCTCTGAACTTTACCTGCTTGGATGAAGCGGATGAGGGAGATTACCAGCTAAAGGTCAATATTATCCACACCGGTCAGAATAAATCAGAGACTGTCACCAAGACTGTGAAGATTACAGTGGACGGTAAGAACCTGAATTTCTCTGATATAGATACTGACCTGGTGAGGCCATTTTATTCAGATTTTAACCCCCAGCTCATGTTCCATTTTACAGAAATGAACTATTACAAATAGGTTTAATGAGGAACTGTGCAATCACAAAAATTCTAAATTGAATAAAAAAAGGAGTATAGTCATGTACAGTGTATCAGCATGAATGTATCAGAATAAAGTACAAAGAGTAGAAGTAAAAGTACCCAAGAGCACACACAAAAAAAGAAGAAGAAGAAAAAAAGAAAGCAAAAGCAGCCCACGCATATGCTCTGCAGACACACAAACACAGAGACCATCAACAGTGGGTAAAAATAATACATAAATATTAATAATAAAATTAATCTGTATAATCAAGAATTTCACAATGGATGATGAGAATTAAGAATAAGAGGTCACCATAGTGGATTTAACAGACTCTTTCAGTGGTCTCATGGACCCGAGCGGGTACCCTGAGATCATATTTAGCATCTGGAAGGTTTTCCATCACATCATGATCATCTGGTTAGTAGTTGCCAGGCCTGCTAGTACAAGACAATTGTTTGACCTGGTGATATTCTGTTTTGACAAATGACTTAATATCATGACCCGTATAATTACTGGCATTGACACTGATGCCAAATCTGACATCAGTCGGCCAGTGCAACTTGCAAACGTGCAATCCCACATCACATGCAGGACAGTTCCAGGAGACCACGAGTACACAAGCTGCATGAGGGAGTGTTTGTTGATTTTATGTAGTAAAATGTTCTTGGCCTCATATATGTTCCGTATATAAAACTGAAACGAATGATCTCATGATCAGGGTTGCAAGACGCCTCTTTCATGTTAACCTAAGTATTCTTCCAGTCAAAATCTTTATTCAGAATATGATAATCTTGCCTCTACCTTCTATATACAGGGAAGTCAGGAGAAGAACACTGGAAGATAATCAATTCAATTCAATTTTATTCATATAACGCTTTTAACAATGGCCATTGTCTCAAAGCAGCTTCACAAAATGAAAAGAACACTATGGAAATGTGTAGGAGAAAGTAAAAATGTGTATAGATCATTGTGATCAGATAAGCTAGGGGTGCCGACGACAGTGGCAAGGAAAAACTCCCTGGGATGGCATTAGGAAAAAAACATTGAGAGGAACCGGACTCTACAGGGAACCCATCCTTATTTGGGTCATAACCGATAGCAGGAATTTGTTCAACATAACCAAAGAAGTTAACATGGAGTCCAGTTCAGTTCGGCACCATCATGGTGCCAGGACGAGTCAGACAGGTGCAGAGGCCAGAAACACTTATGGCGATATATGTACAGTACTTATATAGTCTGGATGCCAAACTCATGTTTTATCTTTGTGTAGTGATCAATTTTGGTTCAACAATGGGTAAGATTTGTTTCCAAAGAACACCCAATGTAATCTGTAAATTAGAACAGAACTCTTAATATAGGCATCCCTCCAGTCAATAATCATTTGTTGTTGCATAAAGAGGAAAGTTTGGTACGACCACGGAGTTTGGAAGATGTCCCTTTTTCCAGGTTCTGCCATTCGTCATGGCATGTAGTTATCTTCCAAACTTCATGGTTGTACCATACTTCCTTCTCCTTCTCCTTACATGGCGTGATCCTCATACAGGCAAACTTTTTCCAGGTTTCAGTCATTTACGAGATATCACATGCATTCTGATTTAACTAAATCCCATGTCCGAATGTCAGAACCGAGAAAAAAGGACATCTTCCAAAGTCCATGGTCATACCATACTTCCTTCTATGCCATGCTAAGATACTGAGGTATGGGGATCACGCCATGTAAGGAGAGGAAGAAGGACAAAAGTCCATTTTAACGCTGGTCGTTCTTTGTTCCAAATTAACTGAAAGATATCAGATTAGCGTTACATCAAACAGTTGACAGGTGGGCAGAGGGGAACCATGGAGCGAACATAAGTTAATTCTAGACAAAGTATTCATTTTAACATGAGGGATTTAGGCCTGAAGAGAGATGGGCAGAGTGGCCTATCTATTCATATCACACTAAACATTTTTGTTTCTGAAACGTTGTATGTTGAGATGCGGTTTAAAGAGGAGAAATTCCAGATATCAAGGTGCAGAACAACAGAGAAGTCAGCAGGAAAGGGTGCATTCTTGCGGAGTTATTTAATGGTAGGGGAGCAGATTTTGGACCAATTGATTCTAAATCAGGAGGAAGAACCAAACTCCTTACAAATTGACAGCAAATTCAATTTGTAAGGAGTCTTATTTCCCAAGGAAAGTAATATACCATATTAATAATATTAATAATATTTTCTGCACATTATTATGATGCAAATTATGCATCCTATGAAATGGAGGACAAAGTGCCAGTATTTTGTATTGTTGGTCAGTGAATATGCTAACATGTAGAAAGTTTTATGAGATGTTGAAATAAAAAAAAAACTTATTTAATTGCTAATATTTCACTGTTTCACTGTTTTGGGGGCTGTGTATATTCAAGTCAAACAAGCAGATATCTTAATTTTCTATTTTCAGAACTACAGGGAACACAATAATCATTAGAGATAAATCTAATGTAATCCATTTTTTTATTACTACTAATAATTATTCAAACCTAGATAGCAAGCTAGGTTACTAGTTAGTCAATACTAGCTGCGACTTTTTGTGTACTGTGTACTTTTTTCATATTAGTGCATATTACTGGTAGTGCAATATGTTCTCTTTGATGTTAGGATTACAGTAGAATTAGTTGTAATTTACATTATAGTGATTTTTCCTAAACATACTATGTCTTCTTTGACACTCAGCTTGGAATGAATGTACTTGAGGTGCCATATTTTAAAGGTGCAGGTTATAAAGTTATAATGTGGAAATCATACAGCTTCAATCAGACCTTAGAAAACTGGTTGATTACAAAACGTAATATACATTCAGCTTCCTTTATCTTAGACTTCTGAAACTTTTTTTTCTGGTTCAGGATAATTAGCTCCGCCTCTTAGCTGGAACAGACAGACCTGCTCAGCTCCTTTTCTGAGAAATATAGGGAGTATTTTTTTTGTGTGTGTGTGTGTGTGTGTGTGTGTGTGTGTGTGTGTGTGTGTGTGTGTGTGTGTGTGTGTGTGTGTGTGTGTGTGTGTGTGTGTGTGTGTGTGTGTGTGTGTGTGTGTGTGTGTGTGTAGGGAAGAAGGACAAATACTGTGGTTTTACCTAGGAAGATTTATGAGAAACTGCTTTGAGATTCAACTTCCTTTAGCATAATTATGTGAATATATAGAAATAACAAAACACAATCAATAATTCTAATAATGGTAAAAATAACAAAAATAATGGTAAAATAATTTTTATTGCATGTTATAATAATAACATACAATAAAATAATTGTACCATTATTTTTATTTTTACCATTATATAATAATAATAATAATAATTATTATTATTATTATTTATAATAAAAATAAATAAGTTCAAATAAGTACCCTTGCTTATTTATTTACACATTTTGTTTCTTTATGCAACATTAAATTTGTTATTTGGAATTCTCTAGCTATTTGTTCTAGAAAAACTTGTTTATAGGGGGAAAAAAGTTTATTGTTCTAGAAAAAAAATCTAATCTCTTATTTTCCATGTATTAGTCTTTGGTTAATTTCTGGGCCATTACAACAATAAAGTCATTAAAATAAATCCATTCTCTTACCTAACGTATGAAATATTGTTTATAGTAAAAGTGTTGATGCTGTATTTTCTTTATTGCTGTTTTTAGAAACACCAGTGTAAGAGCTTCTCGTTTCACACAACTAGTTAGAGATTTACAACATGGCAAGCACGATAGTGTTCAGCTTTTAAGTTAAAACGTTGGAACGTTTGAGCAGAGTGTACAGACGAGGATGTGTAAGGACTAATGGCAAATGGCATTGTGTGTGTAATGTAGGAAATGGTTAACCAAAATGAAAATTGACGAACATTTAGATAAATGAGGTTTGAACTAAAAATATACCGTAGGAATTTCATTACAATTTCCATTTCATTGGAAGCCAGTGGAGACCACATCATTACATCCAAAGTAGCCTTTCCCTATAAGTTTAATTGGGTTTCTATACAAGTTGTTTTATACAGCCAAGCCTTGATTCTAATGTTGCTCCTATTCGACTGAAATCTTCTTTTCTGTTCTCCAGTTCCTCTTTCCACCCCCGTGATTGAGCTAAGCTACAATGGCACACTTGTGGAAGACCAGGACAACATCACTCTGACCTGCACCGTGAAGACAGGGACTAAGCCTGAGTTTGAGTGGTTCAGAAACAGCCATGTAGTCACCCCAAGCAAGCGTCATGTGTTCTTGCGAAATGAAAGCGTCCTGTTCATTAGCCCAGTGAAGAAGGAGGATATCGGCACATACAGCTGCTCTGTCAGAAACCCCATCAGTGAATCCCAAAGTGAACCCATGGATCTCAGTGTGTACTGTGAGTGTTGGACTTTTCTCTGTTCCCTCACATCATTTCCGTTTCACATCTTGTTTTAAATCCATGCCCATTGCATCCATTTCTTTTTATATATCCTCTTCAGTCACATTTTCCAATAAATCATTTTGGGTTGTGTCCAGTCAGTTCCTCTTCTTGCATATCAGCCAGCTAATGTTTACACTGTAGCAACATGCTGTCTGGTGGAATATACTGTATCTGTATAAAACATAAGCACATTAGTACTGGTAGATATTAGTCATAACATTATTTACTTTCTTGCTAAATATCTGATGAAAGTCCTCACTGATGTAGGGTGGTGTTACGAAATCCTTATGCTTAATAAGGAATAAAACCTGATTGTGGTGTTTTTAGATAAACATAATCACACTACTGTTGATGTAATTAGTTATATTTAACTATCTATATATTAATAACTCAGTAACTCATATTATCAGAGTCTTAAAGTTACAATAACTTTTCTGACTTAAAAAGAAAAAAAAAAAAAGACCCTGGATACTGCTGTAACAGTGACGTTTTTTAAAATCTGTTTAATCATGCAGGTTCCAGTGAATGAGTTGGTACTATTAAAAACTATAGCGTGTTAGAACGGCAACAATAAATAAACCCGTGATCTACCTTGCAGCAGTGGAACTAATGTCAGAGCTACTGTTGTGGAAAATCAGTTAACACCTTTCGACGAATCAGAAGGTGTTAAGTGACATTATTATTTTGGACATAAAACATCTTTAATGTATTATATTACAGTAAGCGCTATGTTGAGGTATAATTAGAGCATCCGAGTAGTGTTGTTCATGTTATCATTTGCATAACTTTTGTTTAAATCAGTCCAATTTAGCAGTGGATATTTATGAAATCCTATTTTTGATCCTAAAGTGTTATAAATAATCAGTACAGTATTAGATAGCTCAAGATTTTGTAGAATCCATGAATGAATGCAAGGTGCAGATATCTATCAGATTTTTCTTTTATTCCAAGATAAGAATATTTGAGTTTAAATTATATACATTATTATTATACTTGTACCTAATCAAATGAAATTTTTAAAAATTATATATATATCTGTCCTGGTATTTATATACACTAATCAACAACAACAACAACACTAACATCATCGCCAAGTGAATTGCATAGCACTGATCATCATTTATATACCAGTAAACCGGTGACAGGATCATCAGACCAGCCTATCCAGTCTCATCCCACAGAAAAGCCAATGTGGCCAAGTGCAGAAACAAGTCGATGCTGGCTATGATAGAAAAATGTCAGAACACCCAGCGCACCACAGCCTGCTGTTTATGGGACTTATCATTAAAATAGTTTAGAGATGTTGATCCGGGCTCCAAACTCCAAAGATTTCAATCTGATCAAGCATCCATGGGAAGGTTATGGATTGGATAGTGGATATTGGTCTTAATTGGGCTTAATTTTCATTTTAATATTAAGTCTGATTGGTGTAAATTATTGAATATGTATATTTATAATATGAATAAATCATATAAATGCTCCTGCATTATTTACTGCAATAATATACAGCAGTTACCAATTGCAAACATGTTAATGAAAAAAGTAGATCCTAATAAGGAGAGGAAACCTTGATTAATATATTAATATTGTTCGACTGAATTCTGATTGTCTCTAAAAGCCAGTAGTAGCGAATAGTATATACAGTAGCGAAAAGCTAAAAAGTTGTTGATGGTGTGTGTAAGTTAGTGTAAAGAGATTCATATAGCGTTTATAGAAGAGTCCCCAATGTCATTGCATCAGTAAGTTTTCAACTTGAAAGGTTAGGGGACTTTGCATTTTTTAAAAATTATTTCTTTGTAACATAATGAGCTGGCTTTATGAGAGAGAAAAAAAAGAAACACTATTGAGAAAACTATTGTTTACAACTGCTTTGGCATAAGTGATAAATGGAACTAAGAAGGTCTGCAGACTTTTCACATGGATTAAAAACAATATTTTTATTATAATATTATATTATTTATAATATTAATATGTAACAATTATAATTACACAGTTCATAGTACTCATTTTTAATTTGCTGTATTATAAGGAGAATAAAACTATTAGGCTATGATGTTATTAGAAATGAATAAAAAATGGGAAAATACTGATATTACACCCCCATATCATTGATTATTTTCCTACAACAACATGTCCTGTTATCTTTTATTCTGTGGTTACTCATAACTCAAGTAATTCTCATGTCTTAGTACAAAAGTTTATAGTTCATCACTCTCATAAAGTAAATACTGTAAGTTGATCTGATCTTAATGTAAGCTGTTAATGTTAATGACTTTCCCTCCGTCAGATGGCCCCTACAACCTGAAAGTGAACTGTGAGCAGGGTCTGAAGACTGGCGAGGTGTTCACTGTAAATAAGGGTGAGATGGTGTTTTTCGACTGCCTGGCCGACTCGAACCCTCCCAACACCTGCGTGTGGATTTCCAGAGACGACAACGGCACAGAAGTGCTCATGACCGGCCCTCGTTTCGAGGTGGCTTCTCACACTCTGGGCCACGCCACGAACTTCTTGTGCAGGGCTTTTAACAACGTCACCAATAAACAGGATGAGACTCAATTCACGCTCGTGGTGGCCAATCTCGGAAAAGGTAACAATTGGATGATATCAATCTGGATATTTATGATGATGTTCTGTTTGACTTTGTCAGGAGAGATATTATTTCCCAGCCATGGCTGAGCATGTGTAATGATTATAATGATTTGGCAGGGGGGACTCTGATAAGCATGCCGTATGCCTAACAAAGGCCAGCGTTTTGCAGTTGCTAGGCACATATCACAACACCTTATGAGAAATATGTGTTGCATGGAAAGCAAATAGATGCGAACAGCTGTTCCAAGAACCTGCTGCTGTTTTTAAAAGCATCTAAATGTGCAGTTTTATGCTAAACTCAGCTTTCAATTTCAGAGCTATTGAAAATCAGAAGAAAAAAAAGATTCAATTTGACTTCTATTGCAAGTACAATATTTGTGCATATTCGTCCAGGGCAAAGTAGATCATTAGAGACCAGTGATCTTATATTATTGTATGAATTTCCATAGATTAATGGGAAAATCTTTATTCTAAAGACACCAACAAACCGCACTGATAATAATTAGTTACTGCATTGTACTATATCTATATATTATTTAAAAAATAGGCATATAAATAAAGTAAAATGAAAAAATAAATAAAAATTAGAAATCTGTTTCCAGGTAGAGAAAATCTTGTCCAGGAGGAAACTGCAGTGTCCACTTTATCCGTCATCGCAGTCTTCTCATTACTCATTATTGTCTGCATGCTAATTGTGCTCTTCAAGAAGTCCTGCCATCCGAAAAAAGGTACTTCTAACCTTCGCAGATAGTGCTCTGTGCTGTGCTGTGCTGTGCTGTGCTGTGCTGTGTCTCTGTGTGTGTCTCTGTGTGTGTCTCTGTGTGTGTCTCTGTGTGTGTCTCTGTGTGTGTCTCTGTGTGTGTCTCTGTGTGTGTCTCTGTGTGTGTCTCTGTGTGTGTGTCTGTGTGTGTCTGTGTGTGTCTGTGTGTGTCTGTGTGTGTGTCTCTGTGTGTGTCTCTGTGTGTGTCTCTGTGTGTGTCTCTGTGTGTGTCTCTGTGTGTGTCTCTGTGTGTGTGTCTGTGTGTGTCTGTGTGTGTCTGTGTGTGTCTGTGTGTGTCTGTGTGTGTCTGTGTGTGTGTAGTGTTGTGCTTTGTAGTGTTTGCGAGATGAGTGCACATACTGAGTGCAGGTCTGTCATTAGTTGTTTTCTGGAAAGTCTCACCCAACCAAGCTGTT